>LPNX010943073.1:169405-197750 GCA_001517045.1 Pseudotsuga menziesii
TTTGGGGCCTGGCATGTAGACTTCTCTTTCTTCTCAAAAAATGATGATGAGAGGAAGGAGGAATGTAATCTTTGTCTCTTGCTGAATGAAGAGGTGTATGATCATATCCATTCTTCTGAATGTAGTAAGACTGAGCCCTTGCCATATTGCATCTTACAAGAAGTCTATTGCATCTCTCTAAAGGAGGTGAAATAGTACGACATAGCGCAAGAGTCTTTGCTTTCTGAGTGTTAGGTGAGTTTCCAGTCATCCTCCTAGCTTCCAGTTTGGAAGTAGGGACTGAATCTAGATCTAAGTCACCCTGAATCTCAATGTCATAAACTGATATAGATGGATCTGCAATACTAGTAGAAGCTGTAAAAGAAGTAGATGTAATGGTTTTACCTTCCCTTGCAGGTGGCTACTGAGGGTGCACTGGCTCTGAAGGAGCCATGAAATGTGAGAACTCATATGCTTTTGAAGCATGATTTGCAGTACCTTTTGCTATGATGCTCCCAGTAGAGATATCTATGATCTCCACTGAGTTAGGACCAACTATCACATGCTTTGGAGATCCAGTATGGGTCATCTGATAGATAGATAATAGCTTTGAAGCTAGGGAGGGAACAAACAACACATCTTTGAACCTTCCATGTTCAAGTTGGATAGAGCCCTTCCCTTTGGTTTGGACTTTACTGTTATTGCCCATCTGAATACTAGGACCATCAAAGGACTGAAAAGAAGAGAATGATTCTCTGGATGCAGCCATATGGTTGGAAGCTCCAGAATCAATGAGGAAGACAGGTGTTGATGTGCAGCAAGCCTTCAGCGCATGTCCTTTCCTTTGGTATTCTCATTCTTCTTCTTCAGATTCTTCCTTCCTTGCGCTAGCAAGTACATAAATGTTGTGTTTTTTCAAAAGAAGAGCCATTTCATCAAGTTGTCTTCTCATACAGGAGCTTTCTAAATGGAATCCCCTTCCACAGTAAGGGTAGAGGACCTTGCCTTTGCCATTCTTCTTGCTTCTCTTTGAACCTGAAGGTTCTTTTGACTTCTTAGAATCATCTCTTTGCTTCCCTTTGTCATTCGCTACCTTATCTCCTCTTGCAACTAGAGCTAGATCTTTGGGAGATCGAATGATCCCCACTTGGATCAATTTATCATTCTCAGAAATAAGAGATTGGATGAAATAATTAAGAGTGGGCATCTTCCAATTTGGAGTAGTGAGCCTTACTGTTTGGAAGGTGGATACAAAGACTGAGTAGTCTGCATTGAGCTTTGTGAGAATGGCAAGGATGAGCTGATCTTCATCTTTCTTCACTTTGCATTGCTTCAACTGATATATCAGGTTCTTGAACGTTGAGAAGAATTCATTTAGATATTTGAAATTAGATGGATTAAGAGTAAGCAGATCATTTTCTAGCTGATGGATCCTCATCTCATCATGCTTATCAAATAAGGAAGCAAGCTTGTCCCAAACCTCCTTGGGAGTTTCCAAGTCTTGGATGTGGAATCAAAGATCTCTAGAGACTGAAAGGAACATGAATCCAATGGATTCATCAATCCTATTCATGTACTTCGCTTTATCTTTATCTAATTCTGGCTCTTCCTCTGTTTCTTTTATGAGTCTGAAGAGATGCTTGGTGCGGAGCAATACTGTCATGTCATCCTTCTACTGGTGATAGTTGAAGGGAGTGAGAAGCTCTATTTGATGAGCCATTTTGAATGTAATAGGAAGAACTGAGCTACTGTAGCGAATCCGGTGAGAAGAAAGGGCTACTTGTAGCGAATGCTATAAGAGAAGCTGATAACCTGTCACACAATCAAACATACAAAGTAAGGTCGGGAGTCTGCACTTTTGGAATTTCCTTCACACCCAGCATAGTTGATCAAGCAAGCTTGATCAACAATTTCTTAACTTGGGATATTAAGTGGTAAATTCTCTGCTTCTAGTGTAGTACTGGAAAAAAAATGATCTGGCTGGAGATCTGAGGAGGAGAGGAGTATTGTCCACCGAGGCTCTGATACCATGTAAATTTGAGCATATATATCTGTAGACAAATACACAACTCACAAAGAAGATCTCACAATTTACTCAGTAATTGAAGAATGAAATAGTGCAAAAGGCTTGGAGCTGTGAATGCTTTCATTAATAAAAAAAGTAATCCGATGATAATTACAAAGAAGTAAAATGGCTTTAATAGCCACAAGCAATTCGAATCCACATGAGGAAGTTTGAATTTATTATACTCTACTTAACTGTAGGTAACCAAGACCTTGTCTAAATCACTATCGGAGGACTCAGTGGTTAACTGACCTTGTCTAAAACCATAACCGGAGTTCATCGGAGCTCTAAAACACAACTAAAGTGTTACATTCAGTGTTGACTAAGGTTAACTGACTGTGGTAGGTGAGAAATGTGTCCCACATGTGTGCAGTCAAGTAAACCTAGCGCTAACTGAATGTAGAGGACTTGAACTGAATGTAACTGACTCCTAACTTAGCTTGACTAGTCATTAACTGAAGTGAACTGAACTTGGTTGGTTTCGGCACTTCTAGTGGCTTCCTAAATTGTAGGGATTGATCTAGGAGGCTCCTAAACTTATGCAATCAAGTGCAATAAGTGGCAGTGAGCCTCAATTAGTGTTCCCCACACTTTAGTAACTGAAACATGTGCCCCAATTAGGTCAAGTGGACCCAATGGTGTTAATGACTATAAATAGGCTGTATGGACTCCCGATTTAGAAATGACTCCTAATTTAGACATATGACCAAATTTGGACAAGGGGGGATTAATAATCCTAACAATTTTATATAACATAACCTCATATGCTCACATTCAACCTATGAAAGGTGCAATTTTAACATTTTTTAACTTTTGTGGACACTTGGTGTAAAATGCAAACCATAAGGATAAAAATGCAAGCTAGGAATGCATAGAAGTCAAATTGAAAATGAATGACTAAAATTCCAACTATCTTGGACAAATTCAATAAAAAAAGAGTGAAATTCTAAGTTTCGTAAAATGCAGTGTGTAAATATTCAAAACTGGGCTTAGGAAAATGCACGCCACAGTCCATACAATTGTTATCAATTGAAACTGACACCATGGGGTTGAATATAGATATATTTTTGACAAAATCCTCTTTCATATTTTTAAAATTATGTTTCATTTGTCCAGAGTTAAATTGACAAAATGACAACTTTTGTGTTTTCAACCCAGTTTTACCTAGATCAGCGAAATGTACACCTAGCCTTAATTATTGGGTATTTTTGAGTGAGTTTAGTTGGAAATGGTATGTTTTACTATTTTCCACATTATTATACATTTATTTTTTCAATTTGGGTTCAGAAAGTGCCTGTTGTGCAAAACCACTACAGGGTTGTCTTTTATTTATGAAATATCCACCTATATTAATAAAAATGCAAGCTAAACCCTCCTATTAAATGTTTATAGTAAATGGTTTTGGAAATCGGATGTCTATATATATTGAGAAAACTATCCTTGTGTTAATTTTATATAACCTAACCTTGTATGCTCATGGTCAACCTATGAAAGGTGCAATTTTAACCTTTTTTTAACTGTTATGGACACTGTGTAAAATGCAAGACATAAGCATAAAAATTCAAGATAGGAATGCATAGTAGTTAAATTGAACATGAATCACTAAAATTGCAAGTATCTTGACAAATTCAAAATTAATGACTGGAATTCTAAGTTCTTACGTAAAAAAAAATGTGTAAATATTCAAAACTGGGCTTAGGAAAATCCACGCCACAGTCCGTACAATTGCATTAGTTGAAACTAACACCATGGGGTTGAAGATAGATATATTTTTGACAAAAGCCTCTTTAAGGTTTTTAAAATTATGTTTCATTTGTCCATAGTTAAATTGACAAAATGACAACTTTTGTGTATTCAACCCAGTTTTACCTAGATCAAATAAATGCCTGCCCAGCCCTAAGTATTGGGTATTTTTGAGTGATTTTATTTGGAAATGGTATGTTTTACTATTTTCCACATTATTATACATTTATTTTCTCAATTTGGGTTCAGAAAGTGCCGAAAACACTACATGGTTGTCTTATATTTATGAAATATCCACCTACATTAATAAAAATGCAAGTCAAACCCTCCTATTAAATGTTTATAGTAAATGGTTTTGGAAATTGGATGGCTATATATATTGAGAATAATATCCTTGTGTTAATTTTATATAACCTAACCTCATATGCTCACGGCCGACCTATGAAAGGTGCAATTTTAACCTTTTTTTACTGTTATGGACACTTGGTGTAAAATGAAAGCCATAAGCATACAAGTGCAAGCTAGGAATGCATAGTAGTTAAATTGAACATGAATGACTAAAATTACAAGTATCTTGGACAAATTCAAAATTAATGAGTGGAATTCTAAGTTGTTCCGTAAAAACAATGTGTAAATATTCAAAAATGGGCTTAGGAAAATGCACGCCACAGTCCGAACAATTGTAATAAGTTGAAAATAACACCATGGGGTTGAAGATAGATATATTTTTGAGAAAAACCTCTTTGAGTTTTTTAAAATTATGTTTCATTTGTCCAGAGTTAAATTGACAAAATGGCAACTTTTGTCACTTTCAACCCACTTTTACCCAGATCACAGAAATGCCCGCCCAGCCCTAAGTAATCGGTATTTTTGAGTGATTTAGTTGGAAATGGTATGTTTTACTATTTTCCACATTATTATATATTTATTTTTTAAATTTGGGTTCAGAAAGCGCATGTTTTGCATAAACACTACATGGTTTTCTTCTATTTATGAAATATTCACCTAGATTAATAAGAATGCAAGCCAAACCCTCCTATTAAATGTTTATAATAAATGGTTTTGGAAATTGGATGCCTAGATATATTGAGAATACTATCCTTTTGTTAATTTTATATAACCTAACCTCATATGCTCACGGTCGACCTATGAAAGGTGCAATTTTAACCTTTTTATACTTTTATGGACAGTTGGTGTAATATGCAAGCCATAAGCATAAAAATGCAAGCTAGGAATGCATAGCAGTAAAATTGAACATGAATGGCTAAAATTCCAAGTATCTTTGAAAAATTCAAAAAAATGACTGAAATTCTAAGTTTTGTAAAAAACAGTGTGTAAATATTCAAAACGAGGCTTAGGAAAATGCACGCCACGGTCCATACAATTGTCATAAGTTGAAATTAACACCATGGGGTTGAAGATAGATATACTTTTGAAAAATTTCTCTTTCAGTTTTTTAAAATTATGTTTCATTTGTCTAGAGTTAAATTGACAAAATGACAACTTTTGTGTTTTTAACCCAGATTTACCTAGATCAGAGAAATGCTCGCCCAACTCTAAGTATTGGGTATTTTTTACTGAGTTTAGTTGGAAATGGTATATTTTAATATTTTCCACATTATTATACATTTATTTTTTCAATTTGGGTTCGGAAAGTGCCTCTTGTGCAAAAACACTACATGGTTGTCTTGTATTTATGAAATATCCATTTGCATTAATAAAAATGCAAGCCAAATCCTCCTATTAAATGTTTATAGTAAATGGTTTTGGAAATTGGATGGCTATATATATTGAGAAGACTATCCTTGTGTTAATTTTATATAACCTAACCTCGTATGCTCACAGTCAACCTATGAAAGGTGCAATTTTAACATTTTTTTACTATTATGAACACTTGGTGTAAAATGAAAGCCATAAGCATAAAAATGAAATCTAGGAATGCATAAAAGTTAAATTGAACATGACTGACTAAAATTGCAAGTATCTTGGACAAATTCAAAATCAATGACTAAAATTCTAAGTTGTTACGTAAAAAACAGTGTGTAAATATTCAAAAATGGTCTTAGAAAAATGCACGCCACAATCCGTACAATTGTTATAAGTTGAAACTAACACCATGGGGTTGAATATAGATATATGTTTGAAAAAAACCTCTTTGAGTTTTTTAAAATTATGTTTCATTTGTCTAGAGTTAAATTGACAAAATGACAACTTTTGTGTTTTCAACATAGCTTTACCCAGATGAGAGAAATTCCTGCCCAGCCCTAAGTATTGGGTATTTTTTAGATATTTTAGTTGAAATGGTATGTTTTACTATTTTTCACATTATTATACATTTATTTTTTCAATTTGGTTTCATAAAGTCCCTGTTGTGCAAAAACACTACATGGTTGTCTTGTATTTATGAAATATCCACCTACATTAATAAAAATGAAAACCAACCTCTCCTATTAAATGTTTATAGTAAATGGTTTTGGAAATTAGATGGCTAGATATATTGAGAAGACTATCCTTGTGTTAATTTTATATAACCTAACCTTGTATGCTCACGGTCGACCTATGAAAGGTGCAATTTGGTGTAAAATGCAAGCCATTAGCATAAAAATGCAAGCTAGGAGTGCATATCACTTAAATTGAACATGAATGACTAAAATTGCAAGTATCTTGGACAAATTTAAAAATTAATGACTAAAATCTAAGTTGTTACGTAAAAAACAGTGTTTAAATATTCAAAAATAGGCTTAGGAAAATGCGCGTCATAGTCCGTATGATTGTCATCATTTGAAACTAACACCATAGGGTTGAAGATAGATATACTTTTGACAAAAACCTCTTTAATGTTTTTAAAATTATGTTTCAATTGTCCATAGTTAAATTAACAAAATGACAACTTTTGTGTTTTCAACCCAGTTTTACCCAGCTCAGAGAAATGCCCGCCTAGCCCTAAGTATTGGGTATTTTTTTGTGATTTTAGTTGGAAATGGTGTGTTTTACTATGTTCCACATTATTATTCATTTATTTTTTCAAATTGGGTTTATAAAGTGCATGTTGTGTATAAACACTACATGGTTGTCTTGCATTTATGAAATATCCACCTAGATTAATAAAAATGCAAGCCAAATCCTCTTATTGAATGTTTATAGTAAATGGTTTTGGAAATTGGATGGCTAGATATATTGAGAAGACTATCCTTGTGTTAATTTTATATAACCTAATCTCATATGCTCAAAGTCGATCTATGAAAGGTGCAATTTTAACATCTTTTTATAGTTATGGACACTTGGTGTAAAATTCAATCCATAAGCATAAAAATGCAAGCTAGGAATGCATAATCATTTTTAACAAAAAACTCTTTCAGTAGCATACTCTGAAACTAAATGGATGATTATGTATACTTTGGTCAGTGATCCTTGTTGACATATTTAGGCTTGGAAGCCAAAATGGTAAATAGGCTAAATGTTATCTATCAGTTACTGAAAAAGATAACGTTTACCAAGGCATCAAAGGAGAGGATGATATAGAATGTACACTATTTCTAATCTGAAATGAAAAGTATGACTTTTTCCCTGGGAAAAAAACATATTTCACCATACATGTTACACCATAGATCTATCATACAAAATTCACCAAATATTTTGTTGATTATGAAAGACTAGGATAAATAGCTATTAGGATAGTTTGAAGACAGAACATATGTATCTTTTCAAGATCCCATAGGCTAAAAAATGTATATTCTGATTTCAAACTTTGAAATATCAAAGATAAATATTTTTTCCTTAGAAAATAAAAACCATTGATAACACAACATCAATATGTCATGTGATGCATCCCTGCAGGATCAACAGATAATACTACAAGGCTACAAAATCAGAGTGCACAGTCAGGACTGAATCACTAACAATCTTAGCAAGCACACAAAGAAGACTGTTTGGATTTCCCCAGATTCATATTTATATTTACTTATAAAAACTTCAAATTAAAAATTTCAAACATTTCACCATAGATATTACACCACAGATCTCTCATATAGAATTCACCATATTTATGATAGGTATAATGTTTACATCTCCAAATGGGTTGCATCAGTCCTCATCCCCAATACATAACAATGATGGACAGGATCCCATTGGTGTGAATCCCATGAAAAGTGCACCTCCACACGAGGTTGTAGGCTATTGTATAAATACCGAAATCTAAATGTTGGTCCCACTCTCCATTTTCCAACGAGTTGACTATCATTTCTTGAGCCTGAAGATAACATATATCTATCAGGAAAGGTTGACCATGTATAGAAAAAAACCTCCTTAAGATTTTCATAGCCTTCTATGGTGAACTCTAGTGCATTGTTTTTCTTCACAATCCCAAGAGGTATAGAATGCATTGCAATAAGCTCAAAAGTAAGCATGAAGCTTTCATCTGAACAAGGAATTTCCACAAAAGATTCACTATGTATCATGTTACGAGACCTTATGTGGTGTAAAACATTGTCGGAAAGAATATGGATATTGTGACGATGGATTCGATGTGATACTCCAATACATGATGGTAATGCATTGTGAGTTACATATTCTGTAGAGGCAGCTAATCTTCCAGTCACAAATTCATCATCACCCTTTGTTGCAAGAAATTGGAAAGTGGTGTGCTTATCATATTTCAAGCAATAAAACAACAACAACAAAATTCTCCCTTTCGAGTGCTCTTGCCCCACCTTTTGATATATCTCACAATAAAGAAAACATCAACAATGCTTGCAATAAAAATAAAAATAACATTAGTTGCACAACTAGGTGAATGTGGGGGAGGTATTTATATCAGATTCCTAGGATATCAGTTTTTTCATGTTTGGTTAGGTTGTGGCAGAGGATCAAACCCTAGATTTCAACTTATAGCCAGTTGGGCTTTACTTTTCTTTGCTAACTTTAAAAGGATCACATTACTTCATGTTTGTGGAGATTCAAAATGCATATTCAACTAGTTGGAAGGGAAATCAATGTTACAGGTTACAAATATGGATCAGTGGAAACAAAGATTAACAAACGTTGGGAGTAATGTTTAGTATTTATCTTTTTTTCATATTCACAAGGAACTCAACACACAAGCAGATTTTCTATCAAAAGAAAACTATTGGTCTGGAAGAGGGTACACTTTATTTCGAGGAATTTCCAGATTCCACATTATTGGATAAACCTTCTATCCATTGTAATTAGTATATATTCATTTGTGTATTAGATACTATCTGAAGACTTTTACATATGTGCACTCTACCCAGTTTAGTACATTTCCAGCTTTTAATATTTTTTTGTCTCAGTCAATAAGGCATAGTGATTAATATGTACTGATGATTTGATGTGGAATCTATTTTATCTAGTACAACATACAACTAATGACTGTTACATTGAGTCTCTATAGAGTCTAGCTGGTAGTTTTATTTGGAACTTATGCACCTTATGTTTTCTGTATTTTTTCTTTGATTCATAAACATGAATAGCAAGAAACTGGGTTTTTTTCTGGGTGAAAAAAATTTGTGATATAAACTGAAAAATATAAATTGAAAGATACACGTATACTCACCATCAATGATTTCAGTTGATATCAATAAACCTTGTTTTGTATAGAACACCTCATGTGGATGTAAATTCACACCTTGGGGAATATGGTGGCCTCTACCAATAACATCCAACCCACATTAAAAAATTCTTACCCAACATAATGTTCCACTAGTAGAAATATCTACTAAACAATTCAACACTTCCACAGGATATGGAATCTTCAATGACTCTTCTTTGGAAATACCAGGCAAATTTTCATAATAAATACAAACATGCATGCCTTCCTTTATGGTAAAATAAAATGGATTTGTGTTGTGCACCAGAAGCCCGTCCATTTGAATTTCTTTCTTTCTTCCAATCTTGATAAAATGATCATCTCCCAATAAGGGAGTCACATCTGACCTAGATCCCATATAAAACCCTCACTTGATGATTGCAGTGGAACAATATTCATATGACCTTGAAGATAACTGTGATTTTATTTCAGATAATGAAGGATGGTGCAGCATAATTTTGCCACTATCATCTACATACACCATTAGAACGGGTAAAACATCATCTATACTACGTGTCTGTGTGCCACTAGTACCAATAGTGTAAATAATTGGATCATTCGCATAAGGATCCAAGTTTTTCAACTCTACATTTCCTGTATGGGACTCATCAATAACTTTGCAGAGAATGATCTCTTCTAAACCACTTTCTTCTTTAAGAAGGGAAATAGTATCAAAGTTTGGAGCTTTTCCCCTAACACATTGCATAAATGAGAGACAATGGAGTTGATAAGGTATTTTCATATTGTTAAGCTATACATGTGCCTCATTACCACTATACTCTATTTCATCATCACTTCAGCAATCATTTTTAACAATTTTACATAATTTCCGTGACTTCCTTCGTTGTTTAGATAATTGTGTCTTCATTTGTCATTGTTTTTCTTGTATAACATCCTCTTCTGTAAGTATTCGGAATTCTTCTTCCACAAATTCTAGAGGAAATGGATTTCGTTCTTTATGTGGAAATGGATTAGGGTCTATACTAAACATGATTGAATTTATGAAAATTTATAATCTGCAATCATGACAAGATGCCCAAAGGGGCCATGCAGGTTACACAGGGGAACTTTGAATTGGAAATAAATAGTGAAAAAAACAACTTGTCTCTATAGGAACAATATAAATGCTACACTAACCTTTAGTAAGAACCATTAATTTATTTTCTCCTTGTAACTAGGGTTATGGAGTTGCATACACAACAAAATAAAATCTTTCGAGTCCTATAAGATTTCTGCATCCAAAAACTATTGGTAAAATTGATTATTGTTCATATACATTATCTGGTAAATAACTGTTATAGCCAGACTGGTTAGAAAAAAAATGTACAATGGAAATTAGAAAAGGAATGTTACAAACCTTATAAAAATATAAAAATGAAGAACCTCAAATAGAAATACAAATGATAGTGGAAAACTTATCCTGCACCATCATACATTGTCTTTGCTCAGAGAATTTTGATGCAATATGATCTAGTTTGATCTGGAATCACATCCCATGTGATCTAAAATTGTACAAAATAAATTAAAAATAAATGATATAAGCCTTATAAAAATATATAAATGAAAAAAATGGATTTTCAGCAATTTTCAATATGGTAAATTAAGTACACAAAGGTGGTCTGTGAAGGGTATGAAGGAAACCACCAGCCCAACCAAGTCCAACAGGTCCAACAAAAAGAGGAGAGGCTCATAATACTACCTTTTTCCTTAACCTTGAGCCTATAATATGTAACCTATTTCCAAGGAAGGGCCTCTCACCTTTTGAATTTACTTTTTCCAAGTCCACCTCCACCAAGGCCACCAGAAGGAAGGAATCATGTAAACAGAAAACAATAACCAGAACCCTTTCATTTGCCACCCTCCTTGAACCTTCAGCCAAATCTCAAATAGAAATACAACCATATCTGAAGAAAAAAAATTATACCCTTTGTTCAAAAAATTTCCATGCAATCCGAATTGGTTTGATCTGGAATTGCGTCCAATCTGATTTGATCAGTGATTCTTTTTATGTAGGGGATCCACCAACCTTTGGTTCAAACGGTTATCTTGCTAGTTTTTCTCAAGAAGGGACCTGGTTTGTTCATAGGGTTATCTTATAGGGCTTGTGAGTGAGGTTAAGCATGGCAGATAGCCTAGTTTGATCAAAAGTTCTGGGTATAATTGAAATGGGTCAAAAAATCTGGTGATGGAGGTTCTGGGTAAAATCGAAATGGGTCAAAAAATCTGTTGATGGAGGTTCTAGGTAAAATCGAAATGGGTCAAAAAATCCATTGATGGAGGTTCTGGGAAAAATCGAAATGGGTCAAAACATCCGCTAATGGAGGTTCTAGGTAAAATTGAAATGGGTCAAAAAATCCGCTAATGGTTACTACCACGCATGAAAACTTCAAAATTTTTACCTAACCACACGTCGTTATCCGTGAAAAATCGTTAACCACGCCAGATTATGACCACATGGGTTCACATGCAATTGAAAAATATTTCCAATGTAATTCCCTTAAGTGATTAACTACGCTAATTACATTTTAATTAACTTCTAATACATTCCTTATTTAGGAAACATTTTGGGGGTGGTAGTTTTTTATGTTCGAATTCTCAAGTAGTTTTTATCTCTCATCAGTTGATCTTAGTTGCTCTACATGGGTCCAACTTTTGTATTGCAACTGTCTATGTTCTTGATTCAGTTGACCATATTCCTCTTCTTACAAAGAGGAAAATTCCACCAGATGTTATCATTTAGTTTGGAGAGGTACACACGCATAGTCCCAGGATGCTAATGCACAATATAACCAATATTCTACATTACTTCTCCACGAAGTTGCAGATTGAAGCAAAATTTCCTGATTCTTGCTTATTTTGAGGGGCGGATTTCCCATGAGATTTTCTTCATTTTCCTTTCTTTATTAAGGAATATTTTACGTCATTTATATTGTATGGGTGACTTTTGTCTTAGTTTCTAGGTCCCAAGTTATCCAAAGTTAGGATTAAGGGGGGTTTTAGGATTTATTAATCCTCCTTTGTCCAATATAGTCTATTTGGTCATTTTACCTACCTTATGGGGTTATTATTATTGTACTATACTATGGGGGACACACCTAGAGGTTATCTGCCACTTACTGCATGTGTATGCATGATTTTATGTTCCTCTGGGAGAAATTCCTACATTATAGGATCCCACTCTGAGTGCCAACGACAACCTCCATCAGTTGGTTATGGTAGGTAAGCATTTATGATGAGTTAACCTCCAATTACAATCAGTTAGATCACTTTCAATTATCCTAGCGCCAATTTTCCATGCATGTAGGGAGAATAGCACCTTTTTCCCACCTACCTAATCAGTTAGACTATAGACTGATCTAGATATCCGGAGTTAGACTAGTGAGATCCAATAGTGATTTAGGCACATTGATTTAGCTAATCAATCAGTTAGAACTGTAGATTTGTATCCTATCTTTAGCATTCAAATTATATTTATTTTATAATCATTGTATTATTGATTAATGAATGAATATTAATGTTGTTATTATCTAAGAAATTCTTATCTGATTTATGTATAATTTGTGGCATGAATTTTTTGTTCAGTGTACATTCTCTTTGATTAATCCAATGCATAATTCCCTTCCTACATCTTTCGTATTTTCCTGTAGATCAATGGTTCACAAATTTAACATACCTAATCCTGAAACTCAAACAGTACCAGGAACCACACATGCCTAGAAGGAGGTACTGAGTAAGTCTCCAAATGTGCAGCATTTATGGTGTAGATATTCTAAATCCTTGATGGCATAGGAAATTTTATAAACAAGCTAGGGATCTAGGCACACGATCAACCTCACAGAGAATTGTAGAGAATTAGCATAAGGAGAGAGGAAGAATAATTAATGAAAAAACATTAATGAATGATCAATAAATGATAATTGATATTATTACATAGGTAATACATCCTTATAAAGGAAAATAGATTTGCTAGAAGACAACTCAAGCTAGATCATAAAGCAGGATTACTAATTATAATAAACCCCATAGTTGGATAAAGCACTTTCTTAGTCTATCATGGACCTCATGAATTAGCAATAGTATGAGTGAGTGATGATGAGTGAAGGAAAGACTTGCAAATCCTGGAATATGGATAGAAAATAATGGAAGAAGGATTTGCAACACCAAATCCAAGAGTTCCTGTTTGTTGGGTATTTTGAAGATTCAAAAGGGTATAATCTAATCAACTTAAGCACTAACAAAGATTTCATTCAAATAAGTATTCAATTCGAAGAAGAGCCTTTAGGAATAGTTGAAGTTGGAGAGTTCTCTTCACCACCATAACCACTGATTGTAAGTGAAGAGACTAATGAGTTTGATGATTCTAATATGTATGATAGTGATGATTTAATTGCATAACCTAACATCCATACAATACCAAAATGGGAATCAAGGACCATTCATGCAGTTGGGGAACTAGCTGAGAATCCTAGTGACCCTATGAGGACTAGATTTCAATTTGAGAGTGCCCTTTGTGTGAAAGATCCACTCTTTACTGAGAAGTGTTATTTAATGGTTGATTTTTATCCTCAAACATATGAATATGCATCACATGATCCAATATGTAAAACAACCATGAAGGAATAATTCATCTCCCTCCAAAAGAATAACACATGGGAACTGGTTGATCTCCCCCCAAGGAGAAAGCTAGTAAAGAGATCTAGCTTCCAAGAGTGCAAATGCATCGGCTCCATGGGTTTATATAGCTTACAAATTATCCAAGAGATCAAATATAAGCACATCAGTATACTCTGGGAATATACATGTAAAGAATCCTATGTGGTAGAAGTATGTAAGGAGGAAAGATAGTGATGTTCAAAATCTTCAAGGAGGCTCTGAGAGTGAATTCCAGGAACAAAGGAGGAGATGTAAAAGCACATGGGATAAAGTATGGTAAGTTGTAAGACATTAAAAGGAATTTATTTGGATAAGAAAATATCATGGATGTCACTGGATTGCACATCATCAAGGAGAGAGGCATGCTCAAAGTGTGAAAGGTCTGGCATATGGATCTCAAGATCCATGATAGGAGACATAAAGAGCATTGAATGTGTGAGAGAATCATCAATAGCAATAGAAACTCTATAAGTCACTTATTTTTCATGAACAACATCATAAGAAGATGAATCAAGATTTTATAATTCAAGAGACATAGAAAATATGGCTCTTCAATATTTTCTTCTTGATTGGAAGAGGAAACATTCGAATCAAAGAGAGTGGCAGCAACAGGAACTGTATGACAAACTTCTTCTTCATGATCAAATTCATCAGATACTATAGAGGCTGATACATATTTAGAGAGAGAAATTATTGAGGATCTAGAGACACTCTCCATATATAAATAAGGATCCTCATTGTGATTTCCCAAAGCTCTATCCAATATTGTCCAGAGATCCTTTGGGTGTTCAACAGAATCAATAAGGCAGTGCATGCTTGGAGAGATAGCTAGACAAATAGCTCCAATTTCTCTATCACAGTCATTCAAACATTCACTTATCTCTTCATAAGACTCTTCACTAGATACAATAGATATCTCATAGAGACCTTTCCTATTTAGATATGAAATCATCTTCAATTTCCACTCTGAATAGCTTGTGAATGGAGAAGGAAGAGGAACCGATACTCTTGAATCCATTTGAAGTTGTACCTAAAAAATAAACCTGTAAATCTGAAAAGAAGGATTAATTAATGAACTCTCAAAGATCTTATATCATGTAGAGATTTGATATCCTGAGTTCTAATACCATGTATAAATTCTAAATCCTTGATGGCATAGGGAATTTCATAAACAAGCTAAGGATCTAGGCACACAATTAACCTCACGGAGAATTGTAGAGAACTAACATAAGGAGAGAAGAAGAAGAACTAATGAGAACACATTAATGAATTATCAATGAATGATACTTGATATTGTTACATAGGTAATACATCCTTATAAAGGAAAATAGAGTTTCTAGAATACAACTCAAGGTAGCTCATAAAGCAGGTTTGCTAATTATGATAAACCCCATGGTTGGCTAAAGCACTTTCCTAGTCTATCAAGGACCTCACGAATTAGAAATAGCATGATATAGTGATGATGAGTGAAGAAAACACTTGCTGATCCTATAATATGGAGATAAAATAATGGAGGATGGGTTGGCAACAAAATCTTCCAGTTTCCTAGTTAACTAGCTTTACCTTATCCACAAAAAATCTGATAAAGAAAAATAAAGAAGATTCTACTGTAAAGCGCTGTTACTAATTTTGGATGGCCATAAAGTGGTCAAAATCAACCCAAAATCAGAAATAAATCATTTGTGGGGTATATATGGAAAGTGTTGAGTTTAAGGTGCAAGTGGATGCCAATTATCTTAGCTAGTGGGTAGGAAATTAATAAAAAAATGATTAATTATTCTATGAGTGGGTTTATGGTATTCCAACACCCCCCTTTAAGCCCGACTTTATGATGATATCTATGAACTAATAAGAGATATATATGCATATAGGTCCCAGCAACAAGGATATGGTTACCCTTTTACAATGTATCTTGTCCAAAGAAATGAGGAAAGAGGCAAAACCATAAGGGGAAAATCCTTCCTCAAGAGAGGACATGAAAAGCACTACCGAAAAAATGTTGAATTGCTTGTGTTTCTACTACTCCAAAGTAAATTGTAATGTATGGAGGAATCTTCTTCTTGAGAAGAAGATAAATATGCTCACCTGGATCAAAAACATAAACAACTGCAAGATGGATACTAGGACCATGTTAGACAACTAAGATCGAATGATGTGAAGGAAATATTGAAGGATCTTGAGACTTGTAATCAGCTCCTAGATGATGAGATGACTTGAAATTCGAACAAGTAGAGATGAGATGAGGCCCATATAGGTGAAATAACTGTCCAAGAAATTGTATAATGTCTCCATGTTGACTTACACAGAGAGGATGTGTGCAAGTGATCATGTAGGAACATAGAGAAGGAATAGGATCAAAGAGTGTGAATGCATGGGATCCATGGGTTGATCTAGCTTCCAAAGAACCCAAGAGATTACATATAAGCACATCAGTATACAAATGGGAATATACTGGTAAAGAATCGTCTGTAGTAGAAGTATGTAAGGAAGAAAGATAGTGATGTTCAAAATATTCAAGGAGGCTCTGAGAGTGAATGCCAAGAACAAAGGAGGATATGAAAAAGCACATGGGATCAAGTATGATAAGTGGTAAGACACTAAAAGGACTTTATTTGGATAAGAAAATATCCTCAAAGTCACTGGGTTGCGCACCATCAAGGACAGAGGTATGCACAACGTGTGAAAGGTTTGGCACATGGATCTCGCGATCCATGATAGAAGACATAGAGAGCACTAAATGTGTGGGAGAATCATCAATAGAAATAGCAAATCCATTAGTCACTTATTTTTCATCAACACCATCATAAGAATATGAATTGAATATCTTCTACTTTGAGAGACACAAAAAAAGATGGCTCTTCAATATTTTCTTATTGATTGAAAGAGAAAGTAATCAAATCAAAGAGAGTGTTAGAAACATGAACTATATGAGAAACTTCTTCTTCATGATCAAATTCATCAGAGATAGTAGAGGACGATACATATTGAGAGAGAGAAATCATTGAGGGGCTATAGGAACTCTCTACATAGAAAGAATGATCTTCATTATGCTTTCCCAAAACTCTATCCAATGTTGTTCAGAGATCCTTTGGGTGTTCAACAGAATCAATAAGGTAGCGCATGCTTGGAGAGATAGCTAAACAAATAGCTCCAATTGATACATCATAGTCATTCAACTAGTCACTTGGCTCTTCATAAGACTCTTCACCATCTCCAATAGATATCTCATAGAGACATTCTCTATTTAGAGATGAAATCATCTTCAATTTCAACTCTGAATAGCTTCTGAATGGAGAAAGAAGAGGAACTAATAATATTGAATCCATTTGAAGTTGTACCTACAAAATAAAACTTTAAATATGAAAAAGGAGGATTAATTAATGAACTCTCAAATATATGACATCATGTATATATTTGATATCCTGAGCTCTGATACCATGTAGAAATTCTAAATCCTTGATGGCATAGGTAATTTCATAAACAAGCTAAGGATCTAGTTACACAATTAACCTCACAGAGAATTATAGAGAATTAGCATAAGGAGATAAGAAGAATAATTAATGAACATACATTATTGAATGATCAATAAATTATAATTGATATTATTACATAGGTAATACATCCTTATAAAGGAAAATAGAGTTTCTAGAAGACAACTCAAGCTAGCTCATAAAGCAGGCTTACTAATTATGATAAACCCCATAGTTAGCTAAAGAACTTTCCTAGCCTATCAAGGACCTCATGAATTAGAAAAAGCATATGTGAGTGATGATGAGTGAAGGAAATACTTGCTAATTTTGGAATATGGAGAGAAAATAAAGGAGGATGGGTTGGCAACAAAAGCTTCCAGTTTCCAAGTTAACTAGCTTTACCTTATCCACAAAAAAGTTGGACAAAGCATAATAAAGCAGATTCTGTTGTAAAGCGCTGCTACTAATTATGGATGGCCATAAAGTGGTCAAGATCAACCAAAAATCAGAAATAAATCATTCCTGAGGTATATATGGCAAGTGTTGACTTTAAGGTGCAAATGGATGCCAACTATCTAAGCTAGTGGGTAGGAAATTAATTAAAAAATAATTAATTATTTTATGAGTGGGTTTATGGTATTCCAACATCTAGTGTATTCTCAACCGAGTATAGGAGGAGTATGTCCACAACTCAGTATTGTACAACCTCATGCTTGACTCCCATGTTAGAGGATATATTCGGTGTCTTTCTTTATGAGATTAAATTTCCTAAACCAAAGGCCACTAGGTTTGAGTTTAATTTTTTTGGCAGTTAAAGATGTCCCTAACCAAAAACATTAACCTAGACTCGTGTCTATCATCCCTAGAAAGAAAATGTTATTAATATATTTTAAATATTAATGTTATTTTTAAGGACTTTGATTACTTGAAGGTAGCGGAAATGAAACCAATTTTTTTTTTACTTGAAAGCAAAAACAAGATGACTAAACTGAAAGAGATTCAAAATGAAAACTTCTACTTCTCTTTTTCTTTTCAAAACTGTAAACAGAGGCCATGAAAGAATTTTTTTTTTTTCAAAAAAAAGAAGTATGCAATGCATCTAAGACTAAACCCTATCCTAAATTCATATAAATAAAATACTTGTTCTATTTTACTTTTTTTATAAATTACAAAGAAAAATAACCTACAAACTAATGCATGCAGATAATGTAAACAAAGTAAAAGTACTTATTCTCTATAGCCACCAAACATACCCTTGTTATTGGAAATTCTTAGGAAATGATGACATAGGTTGTTTACTTAGATTAAAAGACTCAAAACTAAAACAAAACAACTACAAAATAGAGAAAATTTCCCTATGATCAAATAAACTACTTGAATTAACTGCTCTCCTCACCTTCCACGAGCTATAAAGGTCTAAACCTTGATGTGCTTGACCTATGTGGACATCCTGAAATCAACACAACAAAACACAAACCAAGTGAGAGTAACAAGATGGTTTATAAACCTATGTAAAAGACCAAGGAGTTAAACAATAAACAAAGCATGATAATCAGACATACAAATTTTATGGGAAATAAACTATATTTGCATTAAAATATAAAGAATGAGAGTATACAACCAATGCCTTGGTGTTGAGAATTCTTGTCAAAGGAGCATTTCCTCAATTATTTCAACTTTCCTACTAACCACTCAATAGTTTGAAATAATTTGGCCAAAATTTAGATGCTATAAGACATTCTTCCTCTTCTTTCCCATTAGGGGCGAGCTAATATATAAAGTCTTGAGAGGATAGGATAAGTTGATTATTATATGGGAGAGGTGGAGGGATGAACCCTAGGATGGGGGATCTCGAGCTCCAAGTGTCCTGAATCATAAGGATGAGGCTCCACAAAATCTAGATTCGAGAAGCCTCTCGAACCTTCCTTTTTTTCTTTCATAAGTAAAGCAATGCGCCTTGTCCAAGGAGAACATTTGGTGCTAAGGGAGCACCGCTAATTATAAGTGAACAATAGGAAGTGGCGCCTCTTTCTGAAAATGGATAAGAGGAATTTCTGATATGGATACTTGTTATACACCTGAATGGCACCTCTCCATCCGAGTGCCGACATCCCTCATGTTGGCACACAAAAGGACACTTATGGATAGAGGTTTGCCCAAAACACTATAGCTTGGTTTGTCATGAAATACATTCTTTCACCATCCACCTAGTCACTTTGCCATTTTTTCCTATATTGAGATGTATTCATGACTATCCTTATATACAACTTGCGCATCACTCGCAAGTCTCTTTTACAGCAAGTCATGAATCCATGTATTCGCGGTTTGTGCTTATACATAGTCGTGAATCATTCGCGGGTTTCTCTACTACAGACCCACGAATGTGTCTGAACATTAAAACATAAAAAACACTCGCACTAATGGGAGATTAGTTAAGTTATTTAACTTATTTTCATTAACTGCTGTAACCTCCCTAACCTTCGAGAAACGCCTTATTTCACCCATATAAATACAGGCCTTGGGGAGGGTGTTGATTACTTACACTTGGAGAGAAAAGTTATGCTAGTGGAGTTTATACAGAAGTATTTGGAGCAGTGGAACTCAGAATCCTTTGGTTGCAGAGGAGTCCTTGTCTCAGACGTTGGGTTGTATCTTAACTCTTTCCATTATTGACAATAAAGAGATTACTTCTTCCATATGTGTTTCATGTGTATTGGTTTGATAAATGTTTATGCTTATGCATCTTATATGTGATTTATCTAACCTGCTTATACATATATGAATCATCTTGTATCTAGAAAAGTGTTTCTTGACAGGTGAAAGACGAGCAATCTTGGAGACTTTGGAAGTGGAACAGAGAAGAAGAATATTAGCGAGGATCGACCTTCGTTTAACAAGTAAGTCCTTTTGATATTCCTATTTCTTATTCTGTGCTTTAGAAGTCAATTGTCTGCAAGTAATTGAGTATGTTGGTAACCCCAGACCTTAGGTTATTAGGTGCATAATCCTGTACAATAGAACTGGCGACTCCAATGGGGAGCCTGGACTACTGTAGGTTGTTTTTCTGTCCTCCTGACCAGTTTTGCTTGTGAGTCTGTTTATGCTTTGTTATCCTGTTTCAATACTTGCTTTAGCATTTGAAAGTCTTGGGTTTTTCTTGATTTTTTTGAGAAAAATTTCATACCCATTCGCGGGTTGTCTTTATAGATAGTCGCGAATACTACTGTCCATTCGCGGGTTGTTATACTAGACAATCGCGAGTCACTCACGAGTTGCTCTTAGTGACAGTCGTGAATACTCCTGGAAGTGGGGATTTTTTAAGATAAGTTTTGCTTGTTCTTTTCTTTGTTTGGTCCCTGTTTCTGAGTGGTCTTTCTTTAAGAATGCTGTGTAGTGGATCTGAATACTGTTGGTGATTAAATTTCCTTGCTTTTTCGGAAGCTCTTGAGTCTTTTTGCTTGGTTTGTTTACTATTTGCATATTGAAGTGTTTTGGCCTATTTGGGTTGTGGGTTAAAGTGTCATAGTCCAGATCAGTGATCAGGGTCTTGGGCTTTGTTTTTCAGTCTGTCTTTTGACAGTGGCTGGTTGTCACTTGCCTATATAAGTCTTCATTGATTCTTTGTCATTGGTAGAACCCAAGCTAGGGTTCCTAGCCTCCCTTTGTTGGTGGTCTTTTGGGTCCTGACAGCCTATTTGTTTCAGTTTGCTACTTTTATACAGTTTATAAGCGTCAAGTTTGCTCAAGCATAGTGCATTGTAGATGCATAGTAGAGTTTTAATTATTTTTAAAAGTGAAAAGAAAACATAGTTAAAGCTTTTGCATTGTGATTTTTGCATAAGTAGTTTTTATTTCAATTTAAAAATATTATAACAAAAAATACAAAAACATAGGCTTAGTTTCTTTCATCGTTGCTTTCAATTCATCAATACATATTTGCAAAAAATTAAAAAAAGAAGTTTGATTTTATAATGGCAATTTTGCTTTGAATGCACCTTTACTTTCATTTATTTCTTGTTTGAGTCAAAACATCATACAGTACACCATTCCATTTCCTCTTGAGTAAAGAACAACCTTTAAAATAAACGCATAAATTAAAATTTATTAGTAAGTTTTGTTTTATAGGGGCCTTTCACCTACTAGGTTAGGCTAGACTTGTGGGCTAGGAAGTGTAAACTTCCCACAAGTTATAAACTCAGACGTAGTGGACCTTTCTTTAGGGAAATCCTTGACTGTATCACTATATCTGGGAAGCTCCTCTCAAATGGGAGTTAACCACTAGGCTGCATGGAGGCTTGGACAGAGGAGATAACCCTCTGAATCCTTGTCAAAACGTAACCTAGGAATTTTACGCATCTGGGGATTCTGTCCTAGACAGTGTTTTGGGCTCAGCTACCATGCCCATGCATACGATTTCAGCTGACGACTGTCCCCCCAGACAGCTGGTATTTCCATGTTAGCCTTTAGTCTCTTGTCTTTTAGGGTTCATACCTAGGTAAACCGGAAGGTTATTTCTGGTTCACCTTGAATGGGCTTAGAAGGTAACCCTTGTGGAAAGTGTAGGAGGGCGGTGGGTGATTCCTCCTCTTGTGCCTAAGAACCACCTCAAGGACGCCAAGTAATCGTTCATCAGATTTCTTCGAGAAAGTATATCTTTTACCCTGGTTTGATTGCTTGAGACTCTAGGAACTTTTTAGTGTATGCTCTGTGGTTTTCCCTGTGTTTAGTTGGCCTTAGGGTGTGATTTGTCAAATTTTTAATTCTGGAGGACCAACCTGTTAGAAGGTTGAGAAACCTTCCTCCTATCACTGCATTGGAGCCCCCACCTTTACCTCAAAGGTGGAGATTAGATATAGAGGATTCATTTGAACCTCTAGGAATAAGTGAAGTTCTTGGTGAACCAGAACTCATTGCTAACCGCTTTAATATTGATACAGTCGAGATAGAAGAATTGCAGACTGACGAGTTTGCAAGAAATTTTAACTCCCCCTTGACTGATTTGAACGATCCTGTGATCGTGCAGGTTAGACCATTTGATTCACCAGTACTAGGTGTCCCTATGAGTATATTCATGTCTTCTACAGAAGAAAGTTCTTTTGTGTTTACCTCAACCCTTCGGATTGAAGGGGTACTACCTCCCCCGGTTAGTGCCCCTAGATCTAGTTTTCCTTCTACACCTTTGACTCCAGCGAGCCGGGTGGTTCAACCACCGGTTCAATCCAACATAGGAGGTACTTCTGGTAACACGGTTGTTGGGATCCCCAGTATACCTACCATTCCTTCTTCCTTTCCTTACACTACTTAGAGTGGTCTGGTAGGATCCTCGGCTTATGTCCAAGGATTTCCTTGGAATGGGGGGCACATTCCCCCATCCAGTCCATATGTAGGTCCATCTCCTTCATATGTAGGAGTGTAGTTTGGGAGCAACACCTCTTATGGGCAGAGCTTCCAAACCCCTATTTCGGTCCCATACACAAGCTCTCCCTTTTTGTTGTTTAGAGGAGGGATACTTGCTCCAGTCTTTCAGACCCCTGCTTCTATGGGGACGGCCCGAACCACTTACAATGCACCTCCCACACAAAATGTTGTGGCTTACAGATGGAATCCATTTCAAAGCAACCTTCCCACTACACAACCGGTGGCTGGGGGCAACCCCACTTTTACCCATGGGCATTCGGGGGCAGGTACCTCGAATCTCCAAGTTGGCACATTTACTACCCCAGTTAGGCCCAAAATTCCTTTCCTGACAACTTTAAACTTGCCAGACTTGTCAAAATTGATGAATGACCCAGTGAGGCATGACCCCTTGTGGTCACCTGTTCCCACCAAATTGCCATCGGACATCCCTAAGTTCGAAGGTAAAGCTGGTGAAGATCCTGGGGCACATGCCACCACCTTTCACTTATGGTGCTCTTCCAATTCGTTGAATGGGGACTCAATTAGATTGAGGCTATTCCAGAGGACCTTGACAGGTACGGCAGCTAAGTGGTATATTGAATTTCCTTCTGCTGCCTTTAGTAGTTTCTGGGATTTGGCTAGTGCTTTCCTTAGCCACTTTCAGCTTCTGGTTCGATACGATTTCGGAACAGACTTGTTGTCTACTTTTAGACAAAACAAGGCTACCCACATCTCAGATCATATCCAAGAGTGGAGGAGGAAAAAGATCCTTATCAAAGCCACCATTCCTCCTGATTTTCTATTATAATGGTTCCTTAAATCACTGTTGCCATACATATCTAAGGATGTTTCCACATCAGGAGTAACGAATGAAGAAGAAGCCATACTCAGGGCCCATCAGTTAGAATTGATTTATTCACAGTCTGGGATCTTGTATGAGATCATCCTTGAGGCACCGAGGCCTTCGCACGAAGCGGAGAAGCCTAAGCCTGGACCCCATGCCGATGGTGTGGTTGGGTCTGCCAACTCTCCCACCGTAGATTCTTTAACTAAGCAACTTCACCAGTTGTCTGTCAAACAATCTACGGCGGAGGTAGAAAAGGCTGCCCCCTCTCCCCAGAATGCAAATGTCTTTGCTCAAACATCTCAGAAGGGCAATCAGCAACCCCGCGGAAAAAAAAATAAAGGTAAGAAAGGAGAGGGAAACCAAAACAAGCCAAAGCCCGCGAAAAATGCTGATGGGGGCAAAGAAGAAAAGAAGAAGGTTAAGTTCCCTTGTAAGTTGTGCCAAGAGGACCACCTTACTCACCTTTGTCCCCTTCTGGATCAAGCCCAGAAGCTGCTCAAAGCTCAACAACCGGCTGTCCTGAAGGACCCGTTTCCCCAAGGATAGAACTCTGCTTCAGCTTCTAATGTGGAAGGGGGCACTCAAACTGCCCCTAACCCTAATTATATCAACATGGTTCGATCTTCGACTTTGTTGCAAACTAGGAACAAAAACTATGAAACTGAGACTTCCGAGAAGGGTAAAGTTGTAGTTGAAACTTCCAACCCTCTTACAATTGAGAAACCTGTCGAAACTATGCCGAAGATACCGAAAGGTGTTTTCAAGAAGACCTTGCACAACCCCAATGCAAGGGATGCTTCAAAATACTCAATGGTTGAAGATTTAGCTCAAACCCCGTGTGTAATGTCAGCTTTAGAGGTGTTACAGAGTTGTCCTGCCCAGCGGGATGCTCTCTTAGCAGCTTTAGGTAGCATGGATTCTTTGAGTCTCATGGCGAAATTCAATCTATCTGATGTCAAAATTCGCCTGCCTTACCATGTATCCCTATCAATAGATGTCGTCCATGGTGGTAATACCATTGGAAGGGCAGTTGTTGATGAGGGAGCCTCTACATGTGTTATGTCCTTAGCCTGCTAGAAAGCTCTTGGATCCCCAGAGCTGGTCCCATCAAACACTTTACTTACTTCTTTCAATGGAAGATCTTTCCGTCCTCATGGTATCCTGCCAGCTTTTGAGATTAAGTTAGCAGGAAAGGCAGTGTCTGTTGAAGTTGAAGTGACTGATGCTCCTTTGGACTACAATTTGCTTCTAGGAATGAATTGGACTTATGCAATGTCTACTGTTGCATAGACTGTTCTTCATGTCATGGTTTTCCACATGAGGGAAAGTTGGTTACTGTTGACCAACTTGATTTTACCCGAAAAGGCCATTTAGAGTCTAAGGAATCCACTATGCCATTGGTTGATCAGGCCAAACCTGCTACATAGAGCTTGGGAGCTGGAATGTACGCATCATTGATGGGCACATTCGACGTTCCAGCCCCGATGAATTACATTGGTTCTACTACTGCGGGGAAGTCCATCGCTACGGTTGGCGATAGGACTGATCCTTGGGTCCTCCCAACTCCCCATGAACCAGAAGTGCCCTTATCGAGAGGTAGCTTATCAAGCCATCATTGAAGCTACTGCTGATCCCATTCCAGATCCTCTATCAGGCTCAGATGATCTGGAAGAAGTCTATTTTCCCGCATGGGCAGAAAACTCTTCACATTCCATAGATTGCTTAGATAGCGTTTTACCTTCTGATGAAGCTATTCTGGAAGCTATGAGTGGACGTGATAAGATTTTTGAGGATCTTCATCATCGACCCTATTTTCTTCCAGATCTGAGCAAGATAGAAAACCAAGAGTTTAAAGTGATACTTTCAGATGATATTGAGGTACCGATCAACCCTTTGCCTAGGGAAGGGGTGTTTGCTGAGGGGAATATGGAAAACATTTCCGCCACTATAACCATCAATATCTCTGTAAACCCAAATGTCGTGGAAAACATCTACATAGGTGCAAACTGCTCTCTGGAGGAGATTGCCATCTACACTGCCCTTTTCAAGGAATTCCGCGATATCTTTGCCTGGTCATATGAGGAGATGCCAGGCATTGATCCATCTATTGTTCAACATGAAATCTGAACCTATCCTGATTCCAAGCCGGTTAGACAGAAATTAAGACCCATGAACCCGCGTAAAGCGGTGGCTGTGAAGGCAGAAGTTGAAAAGCTCTTGAAAGCTGGTTTTATATATCCCATAGCTTTGACTGAATGGGTATCCAACCCTATTCCTATTGATAAAAAGCAAGGGACTATTCATGTTTGTACGGACTTTAGAGATCTAAATAAATCCTGTCCTAAGGACAATTACCCCACACCATTCATTGACCAGATCATAGATGCATGTGCGGAGAGTGAAGTGTTTTCGTTTATGGATGGTTTCTCCGACTACAATCAAATCCAAATCAAACCAGAAGACGAACATAAAACTGCTTTCATTTTCCCATGGGGTACATTTGCGTATAGAAAAATGCCCTTTGGATTGAAAAATGTTGGGGCTACCTTTCAACGAGCCATGAAATTTTCTTTTCACGACATAAAATCCATTGTTGAACCGTACCTTGATGATCTGCCCGCACATTATCACAAGAGAGTTCAACATCCAGATCATTTGAGGTTGATTTTTGAAAGATGCAGATACTATAAAATTCACTTGAATCCCCACAAGTTTGTTTTCTGTGTCAAGTCAAGGAGATTACTCGGATTCATTGTTTCTAGTAGAGGCATCCAGGTGGATCCATTGAAAGTTGAGGCCATTGTAAATCTGCCTCCTCCTCGTTCTCTCAGGCAACTTCAAAGCCTGCAAGGAAAGTCCAACTTTCTTCGACATTTTATCATTAATTATGCCAAGATCACTAAAGTTTTCATGCGCTTGCTCAAACAAGACACTCCTTTTGTATAGGATGAAACCGCACAACTTGCGTTCGAGGCATTGAAAAAAGCTTTGCTTTTGGCTCCTTTATTACATCCACCAAATTATTCTAGGGTTTTTATATTATATCTGGTCGCGTCGGAGTCGACCATTGGGGTAGTGCTAGTTCAGGAGGACGATAAGCTCATTGAGCATGTCGTTTATTATCTTAGCCGTGCTTTGGCCGGACCTGAGCTTAGATACTCCCACGTCGAGAAGTTAGCCTTAGCAGCTGTTTATGCTATGCAGAGGTTGCGCCACTACATTTTACTGAGGACCACCACAGTAGTGGCGGATGTGAATCCATTCCAATATGTTTTATCCTGATGGATTATTGGGGGAAAATTCAACAAATGGATAGTCATTCTTCAGGAGTTTGACTTGCATTTTAAATCCGCTAAGTCTAAAAAGTCCTTAGTTTTTGTTGAGCTAATAGCAGAATTTCCCACCGAAGAAAATGTAGCGGTGGAGGATGACTCATTCCTAGATGAGCACATCTTCTTGATATCCACCTCTGATCCTTGGTATGGGGATATTCTTATATATATCTAGACTTTGAAGTATCCTACCGCTTACTCTAGGGAGGAACGACGTAAGTTACGCCTTCATGCCAAGAACTACCTCATTATAGGAGATACATTATATCGACGAGGGGTAGATTGTCCTTGCGTCGCTTAATTACTCATGAGGAAGTGGAGATTGTCCTAAATGATTCCCATAGCGGAGCATGTGGGGGTCATTTATCTGGGTTAGCAACAGCCCAGAAGATATTGCGTGCTGGTTATTTCTGGCCCACGATCTTTAAAGATTGTGTGGAAGCCGTGAAGCACTGTCATCCATGTCAGCTCTACACCAGAAAAATGCGGTCACATCCTGCTCCGTTATTTCCTGTTGTCTCAGTAGGACCCTTCATGAAATGGGGGATTGACTACATGACATGCAACCCAGTCTCGGCTGGGGGGGCACAAATACATCATTGTCGCTGTTGACTATTTTACGAAATGGGCAGAGGCAATGCCTACTTTCAAAGACAATGGGGAAACAACAGCTTTCTTTGTTTTCAATCAAATTAATGCAAGGTTTGGTATTCCCAAAGTTATTTTCACTGACCATGGTAGTCATTCTAAAAATCACATGATGACGAAACTGACCACAATGCTCGGATTTAGACAAGAACACTCTTCTCCATACTATCTGCAAGCAAATGGTCAGGTTGAGGCTGTAAACAAGACTTTAAAAACTATCCTTAAATGAACAATTGATGCAGCCCGTTCTAATTGGAAAATCATGTTATATCCTGCTCTTTGGGATTACAGAACTAATGTTAAGACTACCATGGGTTATTCACCTTTCCAACTCGTTCACGGGGTGGAAGCAGTTACTCTGATTGAATGCGAAATCCCGTCCTTGCAGATAGCCATTCATGTGTTACCTGATACGACTGAGCTTGAAGAATGTCTAATACATCTAGAACACCTTGATGAATAACGTAGAGATGCATTGACTGCCAATCAGGCTCATAAAAATAAGGTTAAATCTCAATATGATAAAACGGTCAAACCTAGGGTTTTCTCTGAAGGGGAACTTGTCTTGCTTTGGGACCAAGATAAAGAACCCTTGGGGGCAGGAAA
>LPNX010943073.1:197809-309820 GCA_001517045.1 Pseudotsuga menziesii
AAAAGTATTGAGTAAAGGCGCATATGAATTAGTGGATTATGATGGGAATAAGCTGCCTGAGCCTAGAAATGGGCTCTACTTGAAGAAGTACTATGCTTAGGCTTAGCACTTTTTTGTATTTTTATTGTATGTATTTTATGTACAATAGGTTGTCAGTTTTGTTTTTTATATTATCTGCTGGTTGTTGTAGATGTCTTCTGAAATGTTTGTAGGTTTCATTGATGGCACTAGCCGTCACACTTGTAACCTGGCTTCAGTAGCATGGGTTATCTATTCCCCCACAGGACAGCTTGTTGCCGCGGGTGGTGCTTGTCTTGGTCCTGCTTCTAATAATGTTGTTGAGTATAGGGCTGTTAATGAGCTCCTATGGGATGCTTTGTCACGTGGCATTACCCAGCTTGAAGTCCGTTTGGACTCTCAGTTGATATTTTCCCAGCTCAATAGAGCTTATCAGGTACGAAATCCTATCTTGTTACTTCAGTTTATGCAAATTCGTTTACTGGAAAGACATTTTGAAGTTATTACTTTCAATCATATTCCACGTAATCAAAATTCATTGACTGATGCATATGCTAATTATATTTCGGATTGGCATCTCACACACATTTCATAAAATATACAGCAAACATGTAAAGAACACTTGTAAATAAGTCGACAACCAAAATATATATATATGTGTGTAAAATATCTATCTATAGATAGATCAAGTCTGATCTGTAGATCCCGTCATATACAAAATATACAAAATGTGGATCATCATCCATCAAAATTCCCTAGAACTAAGCCTGACCACCCTGGCCACTGGGACCTCCTTGGTCCCCATGATCTCTAGGCACCCTGGCTTCCTCAGCCTCCTTAGCCTTGGCAGCCTCCACCGCATCTTTGTATACAAGTACTGCTCTAGCTACTCTCCTGAACAGTCATAGCCAAACCAGTGGAACCCCTACTACAAAATCTTGCATGGCTGTATGTATATGCTCAATCTGTATTGTAGGTACTCGCTGGGTCAGCCTGGCCAGCTTCCCCTCTAGTACCCGAACCAATCCTGGGTCTCCTCCTACAACTGGATGCACAAACATGCGGGGGTGCCCTTCAGGACGGACTGGTCCAAGATCTGCATTTTGAAGCATGAATAGGGTTAAGACTTGTACATATGTATATCATTATCATTTGAAAAATTCATAAAAATTTGAAAATGATAAAAAATTAAAAAATCACTTACCCATCTCGCCCCATATTCCTCCTGGAGGGAGGACAAGGTCGGGATCACCACGGAAATCCATCCCAGCGTATGGAAACTGCTCCAACACTGGCAGCTGTCGTTCCCACCATATATAAAAGCCATCATCGTAGACGCTATGTACTATGTCTCCTCCTCCTTGCCGGAGGAAGATGTCTCCCCACCAGCTCAGCCTCGGCTGACGTGGATGTCTGACCTGTAGTGGTATCGCAGGGCTCATAGCTGGTACTCTCAAAGAAGAAGAATGCTACTAGTATGCTGGTATAGCCAAAAATTTTGCATCTTCCTCTCCTACAGTTGGATAGTTGCCTCTTCATGATGGGGAGCACTCCCGAGCACCAATCATAGAGGGCACCTCTAAAGCAATCAACTGCCACCCTCATTTGATTCCTGGTGGCCATGTGTAACCCTGATGAACCTAAAAGTCTCACAATAGTACTAGCTAGTACCTGGAGCATGAGATCCTGGATGTCTGCCACTATAACACTGCTGCCCTTCTTTTGCGTACTCTGTGTACAGAACATGTCAACATAGTTTTGGACACTCAAGGGGTCTCCGCCCCTACCAGTTCCCTCCAAGTTCACCGGTGCCCCCCGTTGTGATAACTCGGTTATGAAATATATATCCTCTACGGTAAGCTCTAAGGTCTCACCTTGAAGATTGAACATCCCCATTTCATGATCCCAGTAATTGACCATGAATTCCAGTAAGTGGACATTTGCCCGCATGGGCGATGTGCAAAAGAACTTCAGCAGCCCACAAGTTCTCAATGCGTGTATTGTGGGCGCGGTTTGGAGTGCTGCATGATCCATTATTTCATTCTCTCTTTCCCTCCACTCCAGCACCATATTTTTCCTGACAAATACACACAATTTGGTTCAATATTTCATCTTTAAAAGTAAAAAATTGTGCATAAATTTTGAGTTTTCACCCATTGCACAGCATTCGCGACTGTCTAATTAGGCAGGCTGTGAGTCATTCACGACTGCCTAGTTAGGAAACTCACGAGTAAAATGTGTATTCGTGACTTTTACTCCTTGCAACCCGCGAATGCACCATGATGTAATTTGGGATGATATAAAATACTGAATTAACCATTAATTTTGATATTTGTTTGGATCAAATTGAAGGGTTTAGGGTGTAGAGTTACCTGAAACTGACGGATCTGGATTCGAACGGTCCAAATGTCCATGGTAATCGATCAAAGATAGAGGGTAAACTTTCCTTTTTGGTCCAAAAAGTGCAAATGGTGAGAAATGTTTTAATTTTCAAGCTATTTATAGAAATAATATTTCGTAAAGTGGGTCTTTTTATATAGTTTGAAATGTCAATTGACTAATATCACCCTCTTTGTGCCTTGGAACAGGTTTACCAACTTTTACAAAGTGTTGATGCTTCTATAGGGTGGTTTTGCTATCTCCAACACATGTTGGCATCTTATCACTCCACGTTAACCTTAGTATTCAACGTTTTTGCCACGGACTATGGTATTCTAAGCCATTAGTCCCTTGTCTCTACCATTGTTCTTCTATGGCTAGGACCCGTATTTCATGAGTATCATCCTTTTATGCCCTTACAATTCTTTGGTGCTCATACCGTCACTGTTTCAGGCCCAGGGGTTTCCTCATAGCTATTTTTCACGCCAAATAGAGCTTCTTCTGAATCTCGTTTTGCAAGCTATCTCTTTATAGGACTCACCGACCTTATGGAGTTTCTTTAGGCCCAGGTCTGACTCCTTCAAAACAGACTTGACTGCCGAGTTATCTCGTCCATTCAAGCTCGTTAAGAATATGTGAACAAGCATCCACATTGGTGGTAAGTTATCTCTTTCTCGAACCATGCGGAATAATACGAGAAAGGATCACTCTCTTTTCTTTTGAATTGAGAAGAGTATTCTCAGGTATAGGTTTATCACTTTTCCGGACCTGAGGGACTAAATTTACGGAAAAGGAACACCCGGTTTGAGCTTAGTTTTCTCTTTTTCGTACTCTGGACCCAAACATGAAAAAGATTCCGAGTGTACTTTGTGTCTTTGTCATGCTCGTTAAACACTAAAGAACAAAGCAACGAGTTTATTGTTGTAAGCCCCATTTCTCGTAACCAAATGGATCTTTCCGAGTGATCTTGCTTTCCTTCACACTTGTAAAACTCAAGCTATCTTATGCTATTCTGGAAGGAGCGTTGGGTAGGTGGTAATTTAACATTTTTCGGACCTCCCTGACTAAGTACGAAAAAGGTGCGCCTTTTCTTCTTCGGAAGTTAAGAGAGTTCTTTTGTGGTTTGTTTTATACTTTTTCGGCCTCAGGAGACTAAATTGGACGAAAAAGGCCCCCCCTGGAGTCTTCTTTGTAGTTTTCAGACTCTCTAAATGTGAAAACACCGGCTGAGCATGTACTAGTTCGTGCCCTTTAAATCCATGAATCAGTGTATCAAGCATTATTTTCCCATCTCTTTAAGCTTGTTAAAAAATGAAGAGGGAACCGAGTTTACTTTCCTGGACTTGTTAAAATTTAACAGGGAAGGTAAGGAAGAAGTTTTCCTCTTGTTTTCAGTAATGGCAGCATGTCGTCCTTGAACATAGAACTCTTTGTTTTTCGATATCCATGTTTCAGTATACACTTGTGTTTAGCTATCACTTTGAGTTTCTTACTCCTCCTCTTGTTCATTATCCTGGGGAATCTGATCATGTCTCCTACATGACAGATAAGTCTAGTTGTTCTATCTATCCGTTGTATGCTACCTTGGGTCATCTCTGTGTTGTGCTCACTGTTCAAGGACTCTACCCAATGTCTGATCTATCACCTAATCCCATCATTGTTATATATGTTATCTATTTGTGTCTCCCTTCTTTTTCCCGGTTCTTAGTCACTCTTATGATCCGTTGGAGGATCTGTTGCCTTCCTTATCACAGCATGGTTCCATTTTTAGTACTTCCTGATGGTGAAGACCTAGATTTTTGATGATCGTACCTCTGTATTCACTTCCATCATTGGTGAACTCCTTTGCTTCAGTTGTCAATTATCACCTATTGGTTGACAAATTGTTGAATCCTCTCCATGTTCGACTTCAGCTTACCCTTATTCACATGGCTTGGATTGTACTGGTTCTTTGGGATCCTTTATGAAGACCTTAGTCCCTCACATATGGACTAAGTTGCACAATATTATGTCCGATCTATCTACATAGCTTCCAGATCTTTGAAGACTGATCATTATTGTATATTGTGGCTTCGATCCACCTTTGTAATATCCGTGGTCTTTATACCCGTATCATATGATGTAATCAAATATTGTAAAGGAGCTAATGTTCCAGTAAATTGAACATAGCATCCTCAGATGTAACTTTGTATATGACATTCCTATGTTTTGTTTCAGGTACTCTCTCTGCTCCATTGGATTTCTAAGTTCTCCAAAGATAAATATTATAATGTATTTCGGCCATCGTTCCCCTCTGACCTCACACATTAGGGGGAATCTGTTATACACCTGAATGGCACCTCTCTTTCCGAGTGCCGACATCCCTCATGTTGGCACACAAAAGGACACTTATGGATAGAGGTTTTCCCAAAACACTATAGCTTGGTTTGTCATGAAATACATTCTTTCACCATCCACCTAGTCACTTTGCCATTTTTTCCTATATTGAGATGTATTCGTGACTATCCTTATATACAACTCGCGCATCACTCGCGAGTCTCCTTTACAGCAAGTCGTGAATCCATGTATTCATGGGTTGCACTTATACATAGTCATGAATCATTCGCGGGTTGCTCTACTATAGACCCGCGAATGTGTCTCAACATTAAAACATAAAAAACACTCGCGCTAATGGGAGATTAGTTAAGTTATTTAACTTAATTTCCTTAACTGCTGTAACCTCCCTAACCTTCGAGAACTGCCTTATTTCACCCATATAAATATAGGCCTTGGGGAGGGTGTTGATTACTTACACTTGGAGAGCAAAGTTATGCTGGTGGAGTTTATACATAAGTATTTGGAGTAGTGGAACTCAGAATCCTTTGGCTACAGAGGAGTCCTTGTCTCAGACGTTGGGTTGTATCTCAACTCTTTCCATTATTGATAATAAAGAGATTACTTCTTCCATATGTGTTTCATGTGTATTGGTTTGATAAATCTTTATGCTTATGCATCTTATAAGTGATTTATCTAACCTGCTTATACATATATGAATCATCTTGTATCTGGAAAAGTGTTTCTTGACAGGTGAAAGAGGAGCAATCTTGGAGACTTTGGAAGTGGAACAGAGAAGAATAAGATTATCAAGGATCGACCTTCGTTTAACAAGTAAGTCCTTTTGATCTTCCTATTTCTTATTCTGTGCTTTATAAGTCAATTTTCTGCAAGTAATTGAGTATGTTGGTAACCCCAGAACTTAGGTTATTAGGTGCATAATCCTGTACAACAATACTACAGGTTTCAGACAGGTAAAGTGCGGTGGTGGATTAAACTAATGAATTACTCATCTCCACTCATTTTCAAGTTCAATATTTGAGGAATTTGAGGCAAATAATGAGATAAGTATCTTGCAACATGATGTTGACAAGAATTAGTTGTAATATAATCCCCCCCAAAGAATGATCCTAGAGGGAAATGATAGGAAAAGGATTTGTAAGAACAAGTTATCACTTCTAGGAAATAACCCAAATATCACAACTAATCAATGACCGAGGTCATCTTGCAGTAAATTTACACATTGATACATATCTATATGTTTGACAACATGGTTTTTTACCAATATAATGTAGATCTATGTGAGATATAAGCAACTATGGCTACTAAGATACAACATAGATCCATGAGGAAGGGTCAAATTTTGACATAACTACCAAATATACAATGTAGATCTATGTCATACATATGCAAATATGAGCACAACTGCAAACATACAAATTTGCATCCATGCTATGACTCATACAAATAATCCATGGCAACCTAGGAAAAGAAATGAATGCTTAACAAATACCTAGGGTCTTCGTCTCATCTTTAACAAAGTACGATTCTATCCATGCGAATAAAAGTATTGAATTCAAACATGGTAGAAACCACTTGATTACCGGTTAATGATGAAATTTTTTTAACAAGTTCGAGGGGGGTCACCATTAATGTTAATGATTCCCAATGTACCCTAGTACATCCCTAAGAACGTGAATAGATGGAATGATGTCAAACACACACCTGAATCTTTTGATCAAAGGTCAATGATGTAAAAATATTGTTGAAAGCGAGGAAATCTGTCATTGGGTTATACATATCTCAAGGTACTAACTTTTTGCTAAGACTAATTCCTGCAATATGCGTTGAATTCGGCAGGAATAGTCTCGTCGAAGGAGGGCCATGACGAATCCCTCATCAACGACATCAAACTCAAAACAAAGTTATGGAATTTGAGTATGAAATAATGACAAGACAAACTCAAAGGTAACTGACATAACATAATTTTAGAATAATCAACCCATATTTACCCATATTTGACATTAATTAATCATTTTTGTCTTATTCCTAGATTCCTAGATTCCTCACGATGCTAGTTGGCTTCCACATGCACCTAGAAGCCAATACTTGCTAAAACTGGGCCATGGAGCACTTTGGAATCAGCCTGGAAACATTTTTAGCATGTCTTCTTTTATTCTTGGTTTGTAAAATCATGGTTATTCTTTTTTTTGAAATCTTCCTTCCTTTACAACAGTTTTAAAGCAAAAAGGAAAAGCTAGTTTAGGAGTAACTGACTTGTTTTTTTCCCACATCATCCTCCTTCCTTTTCTCAAAAAAAAAAGCATGGATCTGATCTCTTTCCATCACTTATTATCTGGACTATATTATTTATCCAATTCGTGAGAATCTTCATAGATTTGGAAAGTGTTTTTTTCACCTATGGGGGATTTGACTAGTTTTAGTAAGCCTGCTTTTTGACCAATTTGAATAGTAAACTTGTGATTTTGAATATATGATGTAATTATATATTGTAGAAGCCTATTACTTCATATGGTTGGATGATGTATAGTTATTCAATACAGGATTAAGTTATGCTCCAATTTCAGTCTCCTTTTGTGTGAATTTTGCATGTTTGATTAACAATTTTGTGAGTGTAATTGTTATATCACATAGGTTAAATTTCCACATGGTATCAAAGCCTTTATAGATCAATTTATATCCTTCCTTCCAAATTTTTATTGCAATTTTGACATCACTGACTGGGAGGGCATTCTGTTGACTGGAGGGCACAGTTGCTGAGATATGGACCAATCTCAAAGGATCATCTTGAATCCATTCAATTTATTTGAATGGAAAGTTGAGATGGAGATATTGTTGAGAGAGAAATGTCCCTACAGGTTTACCATGTAAAATAAGGAATATCCCAATGGAGCTACAGAGAAAATTAAATGGCACAACAAGAGGGATGAGGCCTATGGTCTTTTGTGCTTGAGCATTTCAAGAGACCTCCTATTTCATTTTGATTCATTGAAATCACCTAATGAGTTTTGGGAGAAGCTTGAAAATATTTTTGGAAAGACATATGAGATGAGAGGATGTCAAATAGAGAATTAATTGATCTCCTTGAGTCCCAGTAGCTTCGAATCATTGCAACTCTACTTTTTCAATTTTAAGGCCCTTATTTTGCAGCTAAAACAGTGCGGGATCAAAAAGAAGGAAGAAAATCTAGTCTTAACCATTATCTCAAATATTGGTCATGACTATTCAGTGTTTGTTTTGACCTTCCATACCACCAAATTGATAGCTCGAACCTGGAATATTCCTAAGCTTGAGTTCATGGAATCCCTCACCCAGGAGCAAGATAAATTGGTAATGATGGGCACCATCAAACCTTCCAAATACCAACATTTGGTTGCTATAGATTCAAAGGTGTATTCAAAAATCAAGAAAAAAGATAAAAATCCACCTGAGAAAAAGAGAGACAGGTCAAAGTCTCAAACGGAGCCCTTAGGATCCAAGAAGAAATTCAAGAAGAAGAAGAACAAAGGAGAAATGAGCAAGTGCGCATACTGTAGTAAGGGCTATCATCCTAAGAGCTCTTGTATGAAAAAGCAAATTGACATGTTAACCCAACTCCTGGAGAAGAACAACATATCCCTTCCTGATTGCTCAAAGAAGAGGGAAGGAGGATCAAATTCAGAAGACAAGGAGAGAGTACATGTTTTGGTTTTTGGCACCTCAAGCTCACCTAGCTTCATCAATGATTCTAGAGCTTCCAGACATATGGTTTCAATAAGGGAGGTCTTCTCCTCTCTTGACATGTCGAAATGTCCACCAATAGTTTTGGGATATAACTCTCTGACTGACAGTATGGGGAAGGGTAGGATTGATCTTGACCATGGTAATTTCAATAATGTGTTTTATGTTCCAGGTCTTTCCTCTAATCTCTTGTCAGTGTATCAGATGACTCACACTGGGTCTCCAAATAAATTCATCTTCTCCCCCAATGAAGTTGAAATCATAGATATTTCGAATGGTAAATTCATAGCAAAAGGTACACTTCGAAGGTATACAAGTTTTTCCATTTTCTACCCTACTCAAACCCCTTTTCTCTTCTTACTCATGCTAATGAATCAAGCAAGAATTGGCATGAAATATTTGTCCATCTTAACTACAAGTATTTTACTAATTTGAGTGACAAAGATATGGTCATAGGGTTACCAAAGATGAAGTTTTCTAAGGGAGTCTGTCAAGGTTGTATTATAGGAAAAAACCCAGAGCACAAGCATGAGAGAGTTAGTCATGAGAGAACCTCTGCACCTCTTGAATTTATCCACAATGGAATTGCTGGTCCATTCCCCCACATGTCCATGATTGAAGCCAAATATGCACTCACTTTCATAGATGAGTTTTCCAGGTATTGTTGGGTCTACTTCCTAAAGCACAAGTCTGAATTTTTTGACCTCTTCAAGGTCTTTATAGCCTTGGTTGAGAGCCAGTCTGGGAGGAAACTCAAGATACTTAGATCTCACAATGGTGGAGAGTATGTCAATCCTAATTTCATCCATTATTGTAAAGATGTAGGTATCCAGATGCAGCATGATCTCACAATGGTGGAGAGTATGTCAATCCTAATTTCATCGATTATTGTAAAGATGTAGGTATCCAGATGCAGCATTTTATTCCTTACACACCACAACAAAATGGTGTTGTTGAGAGAAAGAACAGATCACTCAAGGAGATGGCAACTTGCATGATGGAGGCTAAAGCTTTGCCACAAATTCTTTGGTCCAAGGCTATAAATTTTGCATCCTATATCCAGAATAGGATGCCACATAAGCAGCTTGATGGTATTACTCCTTTCAAATCTTGGAGTGGGCACAAGCCATATATGAACCATTTCAGGATTTTTGGCTCAAAGGCTTGGGCTAGAATTCCAACTGAAAAGAGGAAGTCTTTGCAACCCCAAATCCAAGAGTGCCTATTTTTTGGGTATTACGAAAATTAAAAAGGGTACAAGATGAATAACTTGAGAACTAACAAATATTTCATTGAAATAAGTGTTAAGTTCGAAGAAGAGCCTTTAGCAGTAGTTGAAGTTGGAGAGTCTTCTTCACCACCACCACCACTGATTGTAAGTGAAGAGACTAATGAGTTTGTTGATTCTGATATTTTTGATAATTATGATTTAATTTCATATCCTAATATCCCTACAATACCAAAATTGGAATCAAGGACCCTTCATGCAGTTAGGGAAATAGGTGGGAATCCTTGTGACCCTAGGAGGACTAAATCTCATTTTGAGAGTGCCCTTTGTGTGAAATATCCACTCTTTGTTGAGAAGTTTTATTTGATGGTTTATTCTAATCCTCACACATATGAATATTCATCACATGATCCAATATGGAAAACATCCATGAAATAAGAATTCAGCTTGCTCCAGAGGAACAACACATGGGAACGGATTGATCTCTCCCCAAGGAGAAAGCTAGTAAACTGTAAATGGGTCTTTAAAACTAAGTTTGATTCTAATGTTTCACCTTTGAAATATAAGGCAATATTGGTAGCCAAGGGATACTCACAAGTACATGGTATTGATTACAATGAGACATTTGCACTAGTGGCAAAGATAGACTCCATAAGGCTAGCTCTAGCCATTGCAGCCTCGAGGAAATGGGAGCTACATCACATGGATGTTAAGTGTGATTTTATAAATGGATATATAAATGAAGAGATTTATATGCAGCAACCAAAAGTTTTTTTTTCTCATCCATATTTATTGTGAAGGTTAAAGAAATCATTTAATGAGCTCAAGCAAGCCCCCAGGGCTTGGTATGCCAAGATTGATGGATTTCTGTTGTAACTGAGTTTTGTTCGATACAAGTATGATCCTAATGTATATTTGAAGATGATTAATGGTTGTTTAATTATTATTTATTTATATGTGGTTGACCTACTGATCACAGGAGGTTCAAAAAAATAAGTTTCCTCCTTGAAGGATGCAATGAACCATTCATTTACCATGATTGATTTGGGATTGTTGAGCCAATTGTTGGGTCTTGAAATTGCTCAATCCCAACATGGAATCAAAGTTCATCAATACAAGTATGCTTTATATCTTCTCAACAATTTCAATATGAAATAATTCAATCTAGGCAAGACTCCATTCCTCTCAGGAGTTAAGCTTGAGGAAGTATGTTCTTCTTCTTTCGTAAATAATACACTGGTTAGGTAGTTGATTGGGTGTTTTATTTATCTAACACATACTCGACCTAAATTATATTATGCAGTTAGTGTGGATTCAATATACATGGATCAGCCTCATGATATCCATTAGAGAGCAACCAAGAGGATCCTAAACTTTGTTCAGGGAACAAGGACTCATGGGATTTTCTATAAAGCAAAATATGACTTAGATCTAGTTGGATTAACTGACAGTGATTGGGCAGGTGACAACACAGATCGGAAGTATACCTCAAGATATGTGTTCATGCTTGCAGATGGACCAATCAGTTGGTCAATTAAGAAGCAGAGTGCCATAGCACTCTCATCGACAAAAGTAGAGTATAGAGGAGTTGTGAATGCAGCCACTCAATGTTTGTGGTTGTAGGGGATACTTGGAAAATGTAGTTTCAAATTGAAGTTTTCAACAGTCATCTATTGTGAAAATAAAAGCACGATTCGAATCTCCACTGACCCAGTTCAAATATAAAGAACCAAGCACATTCAGATCCATATGCACTATATCAAGGATCTTGTGCATGATGGTACCATTTCTCTACTCTACTGTGCATCTTCAGAGAAAGTACCAGATATCTTCACCAAATTATTTTGTCAAAACACCTTCAGTAATATCAAATCACTAATGGGGATTTCTAATCATATGGTGAAGTATGATTGATAGCAATATTTCCAAAATTTTGTTTCTTATCCATGTTTAAGGGAGGCTTTTCCCACTGGGTTTTTGCCTCTTTCCTTGGTTGTATGGACATGTAGTATGTAAAGGGTGACTAATCCTTGTTGCTAGGAAATATATTTTTCTGATATTTAATCATAAAGTCAAGCTTAAGGGGGATTTTTATAATAATCAACCCATAGTTACTCATATTTGACATTAATTAATCATTTTTGTCTTATTCATAGATTCCTAGATTCCTCACTATGCTAGTTGGCTTCCACATGCACCTAGAAGTCAACACTTACTAAAACTGGGTCATGGAATGCTTTGGAATCATCCTGGAAACATTTTTATCATGTCTTCTTTTATTCCTAGCTTGTAAAAGCACAGTTCTACTTTTTTTGAAAGATTCCTTGTTTTACAACAGTTTTAAGGCAAAAAGGAAAAGTTAGTCTAGGAGTAACTGCCTTATTTTTTTCCCACATCATCATCCTTCCTTTTCTCCAAACAAAATCATGGATCTGATCTCTTTCCATCACTTATTAGTGGTCCTATATGATTTAACAATTGTGTGGGCATCTTCATAGATTTGGAAAGTGTTTTTTTCACATATGGGGGATTTGACTAGTTTTAGTATGCCTTCTTTTTAACCAATTCGAATAGAAACCTTGTTCTTTCAAATATATGATATAATTATATATGTGAGCATCCTATTACTTCATATGGTTGGCTGATGTACACTTATTCAATACAAGATTAAGTTATGCTCCATTTTCAGTCTCCTTTTGTTTGAATTTTTCATGTTTGATTAGAAATTTTGTGAGTGTAATTGTTCTATCACTTGTGTTCAATTTCCACACATAAAATGTAGTTTTGACTATAGAGGGTGATTCTCAACACAACGTTCCTTTGAAAATTGGGCAGCACGAACAAAGACTTGGAAGCATTGAATCGACAAGGAAGATAATAGGAAATATGCGACATTGGATTATGCATTCTTTGAAAATACTCAAAGGACTAACATGACTCATGAAAGTGGATCGACTCAGAGACAAGCTAAATACCTAGATATTTGAATGAAATGGAGATAAGTGCCATGTTCAAAGATGACTAGAAAACTGCCATTATCATAAATGAAACACAGTTTCCCTTCCCTTAATTTCCCTATCATGATTAATGAGTGCTTCATTATGTTTTAATGAGTTAAAAGAGGGTAACAAATATTCATTTCATCCTATCATCAGATAAGTCCATTCTCATATGTTTTCTAAACCTGAGAAAGGAGGGGTGAGTTCCCAAAAAAGGGTATTTCAGTGTTTGATTTAACAAGTCCAATGAAAGGAAACTTGGCATCGTCCATGTTTAGATATTCTTAATGGGACTGAAGAGGACTCCAAATGATCCTTTTTTGTGTTTTACTCTAACTCCATATTTGAAACCATCATTTCTGTCCCAAACCATATCCATATCCTCAACATATTTTCTCCACTTGTTCAATTCCTTAAAAATAGATGTTCGATTCACCCCCTTTAGTATACCATGAGAGTCAATAGGCATCAAACATTGTAGGTCCTTACGATTCATGCTTGTTTCAATAATTACTAAATCCATGTTCCTAGGAATAAAATGATTATATATCTATCTCACAACATTAAATCAAAATTTATCAATCATTCCACCTAGGTGTTGAAGAACATACTCAATTTTAGACTCTTCACTATAGTTTTTTCTCTTTAAGTACCCAATTCCAACAATAATGTCATTTTCATTTACATATTGAAGTGATTTTCCATAAAGGATCTTCCAATTTCCTTAAAACAATTTCTTCCCCTTGTTTAGTCTTTGATTATACCATATTGACCACTTCTTAAGACATATTAAGGATGTCTTTAAGTGGTTTACTTATTACCTTCTGGTAACATATGTAGTTTGATTTGTTGAACACCCTTCATAAATTGATGTTGAATTAGCTTCTACAATTGTAACATTTTGATTTTTTGTAGTTTCATTTCTATCCATTTGTTCATGAAATGAAATTATTTCACTTGTTTCATGTCTTTCAGTTGCATCCAAGTTCTTAAGAGATGCATGTTCCAATTGTTTCCCATTGTGTTATACACTTCCATTCCCTTCAACAATAACCACAACCAAAGGCTCCCTAGGTCATTGAGCAACATAACCTTCAATACTTTGATCACAGTAATTTGTAATAGCATTAACATCAATTGTTGTTCTATGAGGCAAAACTGGGGACTCTTTGTAGAAAACATAGTTCATTCTAAGGTATAGATTTTTAATTTTCACATTCCCATTCCCTTTAGTTGTAAATGTATATGAATGATTCACATATTGTTGAGCAACACATAATTCTATACTTTGATAAAAGTGATTTCTAATGGTCGCAAGAATAAAATTGGTTCTTTGAGGGAAAAATGGGGCATCATTCTACAAAACAACATTCATTTTGTGGTATATGATTTTATTTTGTACATTTACTATTGGGATTATTTCTAATCCTCCCCTTAACCACATTAGTCTATTTGTATATTTTCCTATATTAGGAAGTCTTCATCACGCCACTAGTGCATGGGGACACACCTAGGGAACATCTGCCACTTACTAAACCTAATTGTATGAGTTTATGAGTGTTAGGGACCAATCCCTATAATTTAGGAACCCACTCCGAGTCCCACCATCAGTCTCATTCCATGGACCTTGGTAGGTAAGTATGCATGTTCAGTTATACTCTGGTTACTATCAGTTATATCACAATCAGTTATCCTAGAGCCAGTTTGCATGATTGAAGGTAGTGTGGGCACCTTTTCTCACCTAACCTCATCAATTAACTTATTGAGACTAAGTTAGTTATCTGGAGTTGTATTAGTGATCTCCAATGGTGATTTTGCCACACTACGTTAGCTTCAGATTCAATCTGAGTTAGTAGATTCAAATCCTATCTTAGGCATTCAAATTATCCTATATGTACAACCACTGTATTCCATATTATTTACTGATTCATGAATATAATCATATTATTCCAATTTTGTCTCCATGTGTATACAATTTTGTCTGATTAATTGAACAATCTATCGCTAAATTCCTCTCTCTCTTCAGCAACCTGCTCTTCTCATTTCAATTCATGTGGGTTGATGATCCTATGCTTCACATAATTTAACAGGGTTTCAAAGAGGGTATCCATGCCTGCCTCAAACCTCACAAACTTCTATGCTTGCACCAGAATTTGTTGAGTTTCCACATAATTCCTGGAATAATTGCATTGCTCCCTCTGGATTATGTCTAGAGAAGTGTATCCAGGTGTGATGGAATCAAAGAAAGTGCACATGTTGAAGTGAAGGGTGTTTGAGCTAAGTTAATTTGAATTGAGTTGTTTGCAGTGTTTTTGTAGGTACATTCAATTATTTTTTGGAAGAATTGCTACTCAGTATAGCTGTGAAATAGAGAATTCAGGAGCTATGACTCCTAGAATCCTTACTCCTTTTAATTACCTTGAATAGAGAGCAGACATCCACATAGCCTTGTGCAACAAAGGTTTGTATAGCATTACCATGGGTAGAGTAGATGAATCGTGGTAGTATATTGAAAAATTAAAGCATTTGGATAGGTTTGATGAATCATTCAACTAAATGTGCATCTGCATATCCAGGGAGATTTTGTTTCATGTTGATGGAATTAAGACTCTGAAATAAGTATGGGATAAGATCGAATCCTTGTTTGGAAAAGAAGATGAGATGAGAGGCCATATCCTTGAAAATGAGCCAATAGCACTACAACCCAGTAAATTTGACACAATTCATATTTTCTTCACTAAATTCAAATCATTGGTCATGTAATGGAAGCAATGCGGGATTGAGAAGAAGAATGAGAAATTGGTTCCCTCCATACTAAGCAAACTTGGATCATAATTTTCAGTGTTTGTCTCTACTTTTCACTCTGGGATACTGGATACTCCTAATTGGAAAATTCCATCACTTCACAGAGTCTTTAATACAAGAACAAGACAAGTTGATACATATGGGAGCTCTCAGAGCCTCTCTAAATCAAGCTCTCTTAGCTGGTGATACAAGGAATGTGCAAGCAAAAAGGAAGAAAAAATGTAAAGGGAAAGGAAACATTGAATATGAACCTAAAGATGAGTTTGATCCATCAAATAAATCCTCGAGCTCTGGGAAGGACAAACATCAAAGGTTTGGCAAGGGAAAGTGCTCTTACTATAAGAATGGAAACCATACAAAGACTCTTACTATAATACCATTGATCAGATGGAAAAACCCCTTCAGAAACACAATGTTTCCCTCCTTGAAGGCATAAGGAGGACTAACTTTGGATAAAAGACTGAAGATCATGATGAGAGATGCCATGCATTGAAGGGCTAGTTGTTCAAAATCACATGCCTTACTCATTGATTCTGGAGCCTCCAACCATATGGTTTCATCCATTGAATCATTATCTTCATTACAACTTACTGATGGTATGACTATTGATATGGGTGATGACACCAAATTAGAGTTGAAGGAAAGGGTTATATCAAGTCAAAACACGGAATGTTCAAATATGTACTCTATGTTCCCTATTCAGCTATAAATTTATTATATGTATACCAAATGACACATACTGGCCCACCAAACTGAGTCACATTTGGTTCTAACCTGGTAGATATCTCATATATTTCAACTGGGAAGATTATAGAGAAGGGTGTTGCAAACTATTCATCTAAGGAATATGAATTCTCACACTTTCTGCTATACTCAGATCTAGTACAGTCTAAATTACCATTTAAAATAGAAGATAAAACCATTCTATACACACCTTTTACATATGATAATGTTTCCTTCAGAGAGGTGCAACAAGCTCTCATTGAGATGCTACATGATAGTAAGGACTGATCAACAACCCTGTTTATAGAAGAACAAAGTGGATCATGTCACTCTTCTTCCAAAAAGAAGATACAAAGGAAACATTCCTTCTCCTATCTATCATCGGATTGGAAGAAGATGGAAAGTTCACATGCATAGTCACAGGAAGCTAGTGCACACAAGAACCATCATTATGAATTATTTATCCATAGATATACGGATTGCAGCAATATTTTCACAAGTTTTTGCTGAATAAGATTTTTTTTTCTCTTAAATATGGAAGCTTGTTTCTTGATTTAGCTGCTTATTTTGGNTAGGGCCCAAGTTGTCAAAAATCAGGATTAAGGGGGGGTGTTGCGATTATTTGTATTCCTCCCTTTTACCACATTAGTCTATTTGTTTACTTTCCTATCTTATGAGGTCTTCATCATGCCACTAGTGCATGAGGGACACACCTGGGAGACATATTTCACTTACTGCACCTGATTGCATGAATTTAGGAGCCCTGGGTACCAATCCCTATAATTTAGGAACCCACTTTGAGTACCATCAATATTGTCCTTAAGTCGACCTTGCTAGGTAATAATACATGTTCAGTTATGCTCTAGTTACTATTGATTATATCACAATTAGTTAGCCTAGCTCTAGTTTGCATGATTAAAGGGAGTGTGGGTGCATTTTCTCACTTACCCTCATCAGTTAACTGATTGTAGACTAATTTATTTATCTAGAGTTGCATTAGTGAGATCCAGTGGTGATTTTCCCACACTAATTTATCTCTAGAGTCAATCTGAGTTGGTATATTCGCATCCTATATTAGGCATTCAAATTCTTATGTACAACCAATGTATTCCATATTATTTACCTATTCATGAATATAATCATATTATTCCAATTTTGTCTCCATGTGTGTACAATTTTATCTAATTAATTGAAAAATCTATTGATAAATTCCTCTCTCTCTTCTAGATCCTCCTCTTCTCATTTGAACTCATGTCGACTAATGATCTTATGCTTCACAGAATTTAACATTTACAATCCATTCAATTGTAATTGGAAACAAAGGATTCCCTTGGTGTTGAGAAACACATCCTTCTACACTTTTTATCCGAGTTATTTTTAATGGTAGTGTGAATAAAATCTATTCTTTGATGGAAATTTGAGATTAAATTATGTGGAATAGAATTAGTTACATGGTAAAGTATTATATTTTGTACATTTTCAATCGCTTTAGTTTTAATTGGAGACAAATGTTGGCTTTGTTTTTGAGCAACACATCCTTCTATACTTTGATAAGATTGATTTCTAATGGCATCATGAATCAAATATGTTATTTGAGGGAAGTTTGGGACTACATTATGTGAAACATTATTAATCCAATGGTAAAAAATTATATCTCGTACATTTCCATTCTCTTCAACTGTAATTGGAAACAAATGATGCCTTTGTTTTTTGGCAACACGTCCTTTTATACTTTGCTAAGAGTGATCTGTAATGCAAATAGGAATAAAATATGTTTTTAAGGGAAATTTGGGAGCATTTTATGTGAAACATAATTAATTCTATGGTAAATACTTCTATATTGTGCATTGGCATTCCCTTCAACTATAACTGGAGATGAAGGATGTGCTTTTTGTTGAGCAACACATCCTTCTAAAATTCGATCAAATTTATTTGTAATGGAAGACGCATTGATGGTCATTTTTTTAGTGAAATATGTAACCACATTTTATGAAATAGAGTTAATTCTATTGTAAAGGTATCCATTTTTTACATTAACATTCCCTTTAATTTCAATTGGAGATAAAGGTTTCCTCTGTTGTCCAATGACATTATTGTTTGTCACAAAATGCTTACATAGAAGACAATGAGTTTGAACAATGGATGAATGATTGCTTGATGTTGGAGGGAAACTTATGGTTTCATTATGTGGTATCAAGTTCTAATAAATAAATCCTCCACATTGACCATACATGCTGAGTAGTGTTTTTACCTCTAGCAAAAGTGTATTGAAGGAGAATGTCACATGGGTCCAAGTTTGGAAGATTAGAAAAAAATATGTATTCACCTCTTTTTCAAGGAACATTTTGTTCAGATAACTCATTTGAATGATACATTGTTGTATTACGCTACAAAATAAACAAAAACAAGCAACATTAGCATTAGAAGTTAGAATGAATTTTGTAATTAAAAATATGTATTTGAAATTTATCATAAATGTGTCTATAAATAACATAGTAAATGCATTCCTAAAGAGTTATGATATAATCCTATTAAGTCAACTACCATTAGTCGTCGGAATACATGGCACACCAACGGAAAATTATGCATGCTTAAGGAAATTTATAGGGGAAACTTTTAAGGAAAAAATTGAAAATATTATAATTTGTAAAGGAGAGGAATGAAAAAAATTACACTCTCCACTTTGAATCACTTCAATTTGACCATGAAAATAAGGTTGGGTGTGCATTCTAGTGAAGCAAAACCATTTCATATGGCTTCATGAAAATGCACACCTTAACTTCATTACAAGGCCAAATTGAATGACTAAAATTTTGAAAGGCGAGGAATGAAAGAAAAAGACACTCGATTACTTGATTCACTCAAATAGACTAAGAAATAAATCTTGGGCATGCATATTAGTGAAGCAATACAGTTTTAGGTAGATTCAGTGAAATGCATGCCCAACCTCCAATGTAAAACCAAATTGAATCATTCAAATTGTAGAGTGTGTTTACTTATAAAAAAGTAATTACAATTCCATATTCTTCATTCATACACAACAAATTATGTTGCACAAGAAAACTCCAAATTTGTGTCTTTTCCACATGGTAAAAATTAGGGTTAATTTCCTCAATGAAATGCACAAATTGACCCATAGATAATGGTATATAGAATAAATAATATTATTGCATGGAAATACCAACTTTTTCTACAACATCTTGTATTCTTTTCTGTAAAATGGATTATCTATTGTGAAATATAAGTTTTCCAAAATAGTAGTTGATACTATTTGTCAATTTTTCATAGTAAATACAAAAATGCACACCGAGTCAAACCAAGTACACCTCAAGTATGATGTTTGGATTGAGGCAGAAATAAACATTTATAGGCCTATTTTTCCATGAATTATCTCTATCAAATTGACTACAATCTTATTCGTCCCACCTATAAACTCTTTGACAAAATGCACGCCAATGGAAAATTATGTATGCTAAAGGAAATGTAGAGGGGAAACGTTTAAGGCACAAATTTGATATTAAAATTCAAAAAAGGTGGGGATGAAAAAAAAGACATGTTGCTATATGAATCACTCGAATTGACCTAGAAATGAAGCTTGGGCGTGCATTAGAGTGTAGCAAAGAAATTTTGGCTAGATTCACTAAAATGTGTTCCCAGCCATCATTAGAAACCCAATTTGAATTATTCAAATTGTAGAGTGTGTGTTTACTTCAATTAAAATGCAAACTGCAATTCTATATTTTTAATTTCATATACTAAATTATTCAAATTGTAGAGTGTGTGTTTACTTCAATTAAAATGCAAACTACAATTCTATATTTTAATTTCATACATTAAACTCATAAAATGGAAATAGAATTAGCTACCATTTATAACTAGATCATGGTCATGGTAAGGCTTAGGGTCATGGTTAGGGTTAATGTCAAATGGTCAAGGTCGTAGTCATGCTGAAGTTCAAATGGTCAAGGTTATGGTCATGAAAACTTACACATAATGCAATCCAAAGAAAAATTTAGAATGTTGTAGGAAATCTAAAGTATAAATCGTTAAGGCTCAAATTAAACATATGAAAATGTATCAATGTGTATTATGATAAGTAAATATGCACTCCATAATTTGGATCACTCAAATTGGCTAAGAAGTGAAGCATGAGTGTTCATTTTAGTGAAGAAAGGCTAATTCAGTTAGCTTCAAAGAAATGCATGCCTAACCTTCATTAAAAGGACAAATTTAATGATTCAACTTGGAAAGTGTTTGCTTACTCATTAGAAACAATACTACAATTATTCTTTTTAATTTTAAACAAAAAAATTATGTTATGCAGAAATATACCAAATTGGATTGAATTCATCAAGTAGAAGTCATGGTTAAGTGCCTTGTACATGTAATAAATGTCTCCTTCTTCATGAGCTAGAGTGGTGTGTTTGCTTGTGAGGATAAAGCATGTACAATCATTTGAATGTTGACCTAATTTTTTTTATTGAGGAAGGAGACCCTAGGCTTGAGACGATGGGATTTTTTCTGTAGTTTAACATGTGGTACATCCCAATAATATTTTTTATGATGTTTTTTCTTAGTTCATCAAGAACTTCAAGATAAATTTGATAAAAACAATCGTCCAACTAGGGAAATGTTTAGGGGTGAATTTATCCCATTGGCTATTTTTTTACCTTTTCCCAAAAAAATATTTGTTAATTTTCCTTTTTTTCAAATAAAAAATGATTTTCCCAAATTCCAAGGGATATTTTTTTTACTCTAAAAATCGCCAAAATTGCCCCAAAACTATATAGAATACTTAGAAATTTGAATATTTTTACAAAAAACGCGCCAAACATTTTATGCTTGCACATTTTAAAATTAGTAAGATTCACCAAGGTTTCTACACTTCGAAAAAATTATGAATCCTTAAAATTTTCCTTGCCTCCAATAACTAATGTCTTTTATTTCCTTTTTAGACTGATGATTCTTAACTTTTCCTATTTTGATAGAGTATAATGAAATATGTAATCTACCATTATAGAAATTCAAATGGCCTCTCTTTAAACCACACATTTCCCACACTTAACGTTATCTACGTTTCTCTTCTTTAAATCACACATTTCACACGCTTAACGTTATCTACATTTCTCTTCTTTCAAGGAGATTTAGGTGTTCTTTGTAGCAATTTTTTTTTATATAATAGGAGATCACAAACATATTTACAAGGTTTATTTTTTGCGTAGGAAAAAATAAATCGTTATATTCAAATAAAAGAATATACATAAAGATGTTTGAAGACTAATTAGAGCATGTAGGATGCGTATCTATATACAAGCTTACCACCAAGTCTAATACAAAATATGGCCAAGAGAGATAAATCTTTATGCTTAAACCATGTTATGGAAAAAAAACAAATATATATTTTTCAAAACTTACACTTACAATGCAATTACATACAACGCAACTATCCATAACACAACTAGAATACGAAATGGAAATGAAGTTTTTATTACAAGGTTATAAACATATACAATTGTTTATAAAGTCTTTACAAAAACCATCCTTATAAAGGACATTGTAATAAACTATCACTATGGACAAAAGAGGAGAGACTTGATCATCCTCTTCTTCGTTATCGTCCTCTTTCTCTTCCTCTTCTTCTTTAAATGAAGATCTTCCATCTTTGCCATGAAGATTTATTTCTACTTCATATTGAGATAGATATTCAAACGAAAAAGAGTTGGGAGAAACATGTGTATTCTTTAGAGGTGGTGAATTTATCTTCTTCTACTTCTTCTTTTTCCACCTTCTCTCCCTCTTCTTTTAAGGAGTCTTCTTATTTTACTTTTCTTATTGAAATAAATGTAAATTCAGAAGATATTCTATTGTACTTTTATTGTATTCCTCCTCCAGAGATGGTATTTCTCCTTTCATAGATGTCCTCGATGTAATTGGTCATGTAAAAGTCATGTGGTGAAACCTTCATTTTAAGTAGGGGAAATAGTACCCAAAAACTTATTATATAAAAATTATTGAGTATCCCTCGGAGACGTCATCCTAGTAAGGTCTAGAAGTCATCCCTATTGGACCAAAAGGTCACACAACTGAAGAATATAAATAGGGAGGTACCCTCCCTCATTTGTATACACTTCTCGCTCAAGCATTGCGCATGAGAGAGAGAGAGGCATTCTACTGCGGAAAGGGAGATTCTATTTTTGTTCTTGGGGTCTTACACTGTACTTGGTAGAATTTTATATCAAGGAATTTTTGTTGGGTTTTCTCCCTAGTGAGGGTTTCCCAGGATAAATCTTTGTGTTCTTTTGTGTGGATGTGCTTCTCTTTCTTTCAGTGATTTTTTGTTTATGGTTATGATTTTATGATTCTAAATGTTTTAATATCTTGTATAACTATGAAAAATATAACATGGTATCAGAGCCACCCTAGAAGAAGTATTTTTGCATTTGAAATACTGCTATAACTGTCACTACTAGAGATTAGGGTTTCAAGCTTGAAAACCCTAGAAGGAAAAATATAGTCATCTTGCAATTTTCGCTATAACTAGATTTTGATAACTTATAAGGAGCTGCAACTTGGACAAGAAAGGGAAAAAATCGTTATGTACCTTGTGTGAGAGTTTCAGACTCAGATTCACTATACTTTAAGAGAAATGATCCCTCCAAATCAGGGTTCAATCTTGTTCTAGAATTCAGTATTAAACATGTGACCTAGGGAGAATTCCTTTATCTAAGGCTAGGAAGGTCCAAATAAAAAATTTCAAGATGTTTTATATAGGTCATAGACATTAGTTTCTATTGTGTGAGTTTTAGAACCCAAAGTTAAAATAGTGACATGTGGAAATCTGTACAAGTTCGTTATATTAAACCAATCCTGAAACATGTCACCTTGGGTAGCTTAACATAAGTTCCACTTGGTGAATCCAATACTTCTATAACCTACATGGTTGGAAGGAAGACAAATCAAGCTACTTCGGGATGAATTTTAAAACCTCTAGGAGCAAGAATTTGAGAGATACAATAAAATCAACATTATGAAAATTATGTAGAAGAAATTGAAGGAACAAAACCTTCCTGTTCCAAGCACTTCCCTCCAATGATCAACCAAAAAAGGAGGACCATTCAAATCTCCCTAATAGGGTGCATATTTCTATGGAGATATGTAATGTCCCCGGTTTTGACCCCGTTTGCATGATGTATATATATTGTAATTAATCGTGGTGAGGAGCTCATGGAAAAATCCCCACCATCGATTTGGTTGTGTATGTTTCGGCAAAAGGGATGGTTGCCGATGGTCTGTCGTGCTATCCAGCACATTTTAACATGGCATCATGTAAATACGCACATCAACTAAAACTAAAACCACAACCAACTACGGCAGTGCAACGTTGAAGGAAAAGGGCATGGTTCCAAAGGTTAAGGGGTGGGGGATGTCAAACCTTGGCTATGGGGGGGGGGGAACCCATGTTTTATCACCTTTGTTTGTTTGCCACCTTTTTGTCTCATCCCAACCTCTTCAACCTCTTTAATGCCTTGGTTTTGTTGTTGAGGGAAGTTATGGCTGAGTTGTTGAGGGCAGTTATTGCTAGAGGAAACGTGGGTAAGGAGGCAAGCAACTCCATTCTTTCCCATTCCTCCATCTTCTCCACAACGCCATTCTTCCCTTGGGGGGGGTGGGGTTTCACTCTCGCGCGGAGGTCGGTTCATCTCCTCACGTGCCTGGTCTTCTCCTCCACATCCATTCTCTCCATGGGCGGTTCGTTCCTCACGTGGGCCAGTTGATCCGCGCGCTCAGGACATTGTTCTACTCGCCTCGCGCAGAGACCAGCGAGTTGTTCTCTCGCAGCCTTACCTTCTCACGCAACCAGGAGAGGAGCTGCGAATCGGTGGCCATTTACGTTTTCCCACAAAGTGGAATCGAGTATGTTTTTCCCTATGCATTGTGCCCCTGATTATGTTTTGGGGTTGCTGTCTTCCCCGCGAGTTTTGCTGGCTGTGGTGTCCAAATTCGTTTTGGACCGCTGAGGATTGCTAATCCGTTACTTGAATCTTCTCTTTTCTTTCCACGCTGGGATTTGGCCCCTCCTCTATTTTTGTGAGCTGTGTGATGTTTCCCAGCCATTCCATTGGGGAAATTGTGTGTGTTGTTGGATGAAATTCCCTATTTTTGGGACTGTGAATTGTTGCTATCATCCACTGTATGTTTGTGGCTGCTGACACACCCTGGTTTGGGTGTTGTTGCTGAGTTGTTTTGGCCATGTTAGGGCCAAGAAAAACTCTGTGTTGTCTTGTGGACTTGAGCTGAGCTCACCTTTTGTTGGGATTTTCCCTGGTCGTCTTTGCTTCTTCAAAGGGATGTGAAGGGTTGTTTTGCTGCTGGTATGCAGTGGTTGTTCCTCGGACTGTGCTGGCTTGGCCGATCTGTTGATGGCCTGATAAACCCAGCGGTCCTGGTTTGGCTATTTGGTGTCCCCTTGGCTATGTGTAAGCCTGCAATCGACCCTTATCTTGGAGGAATCATGCCCAGCTCGAGGGTGGCAGTGTTGCTGAGAGATTGGTGAGCACGCTGGCCTATGGTTGGGTGGAATGTTGCAGCGACGTAGCTGGTTGCGGGTGAACTCTTCATCAAAAGATAAGTGCTGCTAGTTGCTTCATCTTTGCAATTATTCTACTATATAATGAATTATGATGAACCTGTTTTAAGCTAGAAATGTATGTGTGTTGCTTCCGCTGAATGTTGATTCATGCTGCATCTGTGTATGCTTGTAAGTTTCAATTCCAGCCTTGATGTCCTTGTCTTTGTTCATGGGGCCCTTTTCCCGGTTGCATTGGTGTTCGTCGCGTCCTCTTCGCAGGTCTGAGGGATGGGGACGTGACAAGATAGTTTCTCATTCTATGTATTTTCAAATTTTGACCTAACACTACTGCTGGGAAAACTAGGGAATTAGATATTTTGCAGTGATGTCCATAGTTTTGGGAAAGGGAGAATTTTTCTTAGCTCTCCTTAAGGAGGTTCATCTTTCTATCCAATCATATATGAAAGTTACCTAAGTTGAAAAATTAGGTTTTCTCTATCAAACCATAGGTCCACCAGATGCAATCTTCCAGAAAAGTTTGAAGAAGGCATCAAGTTTAATCAATCGCATTGGTAAGTTCTATCCTCTCTATTTCCATTTTAGGTTCTCTGTTTTATATTGATAACAAATAGTACCAAGTTCTATCCTCTCTGTTTCCATTTTAGGTTCTCAATTTTATATTGATAACAAATAGTACCAAGATTGATGATAATCTTGAAGGAGACAAGAACTTCCAAGCATGGAAGTATAGAGTGCTTCTCATACTTGAAGAAGCATGACTTGGATAGCTATGTCAAAGAAGGAGTTGCAGATCCATAGGGAGATGAAGACAAAGCAAAGAAAAAGAAGAACTTGGTCAAAGACAAGAGGATTATTTCCATATCCATCAAATAACATTTGATATCATATGAAGAATCCCAAGTAGATATTCAATGCAATGACCATCTTGTACGAAGGAAAGAACATCAACATGAAGATGGCCTTGAGAACTCAACTCAAGGATGTGAAAATGCAGATGTTATAAAGAATTCAATCTTAATTCACAAGGATCTTTCATATCAAGGAGAAACTAGAAGCCATTGGAATAAGCGGAAGTGGATATTACAACCTTTAATGGTCTCCCACGTTCATGGGAATCTTTCATTAAATGGATTTTTTCTAGAAGGAAGCTTACCTATGGAGGAATGCACATAAAAAAAATGCCAATTTGATAGAAAAAGAAGAAGAGATGGATGAATATGACAATCAATCCCTAACAACTCATGCTAGGAAGAGAAAGAATAAGGAGGAAGAAATTTCTCACAAGAATAAAAAGATTTCAGAAGAAGGACCTCTCAGAGCTCAAATGTTTCACTTTTTGTTAGGACACTTTGCAAAAGAATGTCTCAAGAAGGAAGAATGGAAGGATGATATGATCAAGAAGTACTGGTTGATCATGTTTGGATATGATTTCAAGACCTAAAAGGAATTTTGTAATGTCTTCCAAGTAAATCTACAAGATCAAGAATACAAATGGAAGCATCAAGAGATACAAAGCATGGTTCGTGGTTCCTCCCAGAAAGAGGGAGTCGATTATGGTGAGACATTTCTCTAGGGGATGGACATGCCTCTTCAGTGGTATACATTACACTAGACCGTTGGTGTAATCAAAGTAGAAGAACAGATCAAGAAACCTCTAGCATTTGGGACTCTCTATAGAGAACCAACTATGTGCAGAAGGATGTGTACAAGCTCAGAAGGAACCCATGGGATAACACATAAAGTTACATGACGTGCTCGAGGATCACCTAGAGTGATGGAAATATCAACCTTTACTACAAGGTTGAGGATGGAATACTAAAGAGGATGAGAAGCTCAAGTATGGGTGCAAGAAGAACTTGCAACAAAGTTCGAGATGGAGAATGTTGATATCCTGTGACCTTGAGAAGTGACATATTGGATACATAGAATATTAGCAGCAATGGACGCCACTTATCACTCCAGTGCAAAATTTCCTAATGCAGAGAGTACAATATGTAGAGGGAGGATGGTGCTCCACTTTAGAGGGAATGACTATAGTAGATATCATAGTTCAAGAATCTTGACATGATTCTTAGGATTAGAGGTATGCTAGAATGAAGAGAATATTTTTCCTTAGCCAAGGAAAATATGGGGTCTAGATATTGAAGAGGTTCGAGATGATGGATTGCAAGGATATAGCTACACCAATGGCATTGAACTTAAACTTGCAATGTGATCCTACTTCACAAATAGTTGATGTCACAATCTACATATAGAAGATTGGTTTGCTGATGTACATGAGGCCATATATTTTCTTTGCAGTGAATATCGTTGATCCAATACATGGTGGAGTCGACATGCACTCACATAATTTTGGAAAAGCACATGGTGAGGTAATTGAAGGATACAATTGAGTATGGCCTCAAATATGCGAGAGATCAGAGGATATGACTACAGGGATATGATGACTTTGATTGAGTTGGAAGTTCTATAAACAAAAAGAGCACTCTAGGATGTTGCAGAAAATGGGCCATTGTTTCTCTTAGCGCAACCAAGGATGAATATGTTGCAGCTGAGAAGAAAGAAAGGGAATATTCCTCAAGTGATGAGGAATATGTAGTTTGATCCAGAATAATTCTACCAATGAAGATGAGATCATGCTCTTATCCAATTCAGCATTGGATAAGAAGGGATGCATTTGTAGGACACACATATTCAACACCAATACATAGTTCTATGTGATTTGTGATGTAAAAAGACTTGCTCAATATTTCCGATCATGAGCAAGATAGGAACAAGTCCTAAAAATCAGATGATGAAGTAGAGCACGTTGTCATAGACTCCAATAATTCATGAAAGGAGACAAAGATCAAGAGGGAGTCTAGCAAACAAACAAAGATAAGTATTTGAATAGTCATTTCCTATATATCTAATTGCTTAAATGATATTATTCAGTCGTGATATGTTTCTACATATAGGAATTGTATTATGCATGTTAAAGTGTTTGCATTTATGAGCAGTTTATTACTAATATGCATGTGACGGGTAAGTAGCTTATAGTGTTGTACAACATTACATTGCTAATTATCTAGAATGAAACCTCTTTGCTGACATGTTGGGAGTAGTGCATGCTCATAATAATGTCGTGGTAGATATGGAAGGCATCTAGAAAGTTACCATATGCTTACGGGATATGGATGAATGTTGTATTGGCTAAAATAGTTGCATGATTGCATGGAATATATCTTTGTGCATAATTTATCATTGCTGACAAGGCATTTTTTATCCTATTGGGATTGATATGTCAGTACTGACAAGCAAATATTTATCCTAGGAATATTAGTATGTATGGATATGCTTGTTTGACCCGAAAGGGTTAGTAAGTCAGATAAGGATTTTTTGGTCTCCAGGTAGATCAGTATGTTTGGCTAGGCTTGTTTGGTCTGAAAGGATTAGTAGGCTAGACAAGGCTAGTTGGGTCTACTAGAGTTTCCACTGTGATGCTGCTTCAGAAAATTCCATCACTTTGTGTTGATGATGTGGTTATGGTTCCAACACTCTATGTTGATGATGTGGTTATGGTCCCAACACTTTTTTCTAATGATGTTGATGTGGTTGTTGTTCCAACACTCTATGCTAATGATCTTGATGTGGTCATTGTCCCAACACTTCATGATAATGATGTTGATGTGGTTGTGGTCCCAACAGTCTATGTTGATGATGTTGATGTGGTTGTGGTCCCAACACTTTGTGTTGATGATGTTGATATGATTATGGTCCCAACACTCTCTGTTGATGTTGATGATGATGGTGGTGTCTTAGAATTTATTCTAATGATGAAGATGTTGTTCCAACATCTCTATGTTGATGATGCATATTATGATCTAACATTTATTTGTTGATGATGTTTTTTTAGCACTAACATGCTAATGATGTTTTTGTTGTCCCAATATCCATATATTGATGTTGTAGATGATGATGATGTCCCAATATTCACATATCAATGATGTTGCAAATGACGATGATGTCCCAGTATTCACATATTGATGATGTTGCAGATGATGTTGATGTCCCAGTATTCACATATTGATGATGTTGTAGATAATGATTTTATGTGATGATGATGCTCTGTGACGATGATGATGTTCCATGATTATGATGTTCCATGATGATGATGGTCTGTGATGATGATGGTCTATGATGATGATGCTACGTGATGATGATGTTCCATGATGATGATGATGATGATCCATGATGATGATGTTCCATGATGATGTTATTGTTGATGTATTTGTAACTTTGGAATGTATTCATCTATGTATCTTATGTATTGTAACCTGATGTTTATTCTGGGATGTATCTATAATGTAATTGAGTCATGTTGTCATCCCCGATGTTCTGATCGGGAGGATCAATAATGTAAACAAGTCATGTCAAGTCATTAAGGGTAACCCTTCGATTGTCTAAGGGTTAAAGTCCCCACAGTTCCGGGGAACTAGGGTTATTAGACTCTCCTAGTAGAGGTCGGCCCTGGTAGGGTTTTAGTCATGTCCATATTAGTATAAATAGAGAACTAGAGTCTCTATTTATCACACAAGTCATACACACTCAAGTATAGCGCATAGTTGAGGAAGGAGAAGACACTGGGGCTAGACAAGAAGAATATTACTGTTGTTGAGAGATCACTTACTGTTTTGGGCTTTTACTGTTTTGGGATTTTACTGTTTTCATGTTGATTCTATCTCTGAGGAAGTTGCGGGGTTTTCTCCATTTATGGTTTCCCCAAGGAAAAACACTATGTTCATTGTCTCTTGTGTTTGATTGTTGTACTTGTTGTTCTCTTAGTTAAAGATACTAATAATGCTAGCTTAATGTTGAAAAACTAACATGGTATTAGAGCTAACCTGAGAAGAAGATACTATGCAGCTGCGGGAACTAGGGATTCCTAGTTTATGGATATTCCTCTACATATTTTCAGCAAAAGTAAGGTGGAATAACTTTCCTCCTTAGGGAACGTCTTTCTGTCGAAGCAGAATCCAATTCTGAGGTTTTTCAGTTTTGGACCCGCCACTGCTGCCGAAAATTAGGACTTTTCATAGAAGAGGAATTTTTCAGTGACACCAGGCCTGGATTGATCTCCTCCCCAAAATCGAAGTTAGGGATAAATTTCTAGGCATTTGGGTGGATAGATCTTCGGAAAAGAAAAACCCTAATTTTCCCTTGAATCAGCTCTACAAGATTTCAGCTCAAGTTTCAGATCCGACATCTTGACCTGGTAAGATCTAAAATATTTTGTATTTCCATTTGAGGTTCTTAGTTTAAGATGTATCATCATACCAAGCTTGATGAAAAGCTTGAGGGAGCTAATAAATATCAAGCCTGAAAGTATAGGATCTCCCTAGTCCTGGAAGAGAATGAATTAGACTCCTACATCCATGAGGAGGTTCTAGTTCTAGAGGGAGATGAGGCAAAGGCCTTACATAAGAAGAAGATGGTTATGTTAAAGAGGATCATTGCTGATTCTATCAAGGATCACCTTATCCCACAGGTGTCCTCTCTCAAGAAACCTAAATCTATGTTTGATGCCCTAACCAAATTGTTTAAAGGGAAGAACATAAATCGGAAGATGACTCTGAAGAATCATCTGAAGAATGTGAAGATTCAGAATGCAGAGACCAGCCAGTCTTACTTCACAAGGATTTCCCAGATCATGGAACAATTAGAAGCTATAGATGAAGAAGTGGAGAATGCAGAGATTGTGATGACAACTCTGAATGGCCTTCCTAGGTCATGGGGTTCATTCATCCAAGGAATCTGTGCTAGAAAGAAGGTAGTCAAATTCAGCCTACTATGGGAAGAATGTTCTCAAGAAGAAGCATGGATAGTAGGCCGAGAAGAGAAGATGGGAAGTGAAGATCAAGCTATCATAGTTCACTCCAAGAAAGGCAGAAGAAGTACTCATCACTCCGAAGGTAAGAATCCTCATCATAGAGATAACAATAGAAAGAACCTATCTAGATCAAGATGTTATACATGTGATGAGATAGGGCACTTTTCAAAAGACTGTCCTAAGAACAAGGACCACTCTCATAAGAAGAAGGGGAACAAAAGAAGACATCATGCTCATGCTGCAGAGGATGATGAACCATCCAAGAAAAGAACCAGATATGAAAGTGAAGATTCTTCAAGTGAGGATGAATATGTTTTGATTTCCGCTCTCACAGGTAACATTACTCATGGAAGTGATGATTGTCTTATAGACAGTGGAGCTTCCAAAAATATGACTGGATTCAAGGAATCATTTGTGAGACTATCAGAACATGAATCACCTCACAAGGTGAAACTAGGAGATGACTACCAATATCCAATAAAAGGTAGTGGGGAATCTTCCTATAAACTAGACTCTGGAAAGTCTCTAACAATGAAAGAAGTATTGTTTGTGCCAGGACTGAAGAAGAACCTTCTCTCTATATCAGCATTGGATGCAAAAGGAATGGGGGTTGCATTCATAGATGGTCAAGTCATCATGTGGCCAAGAGGAAAGACTATCGATGATGCAGTGGTGATTGGAGAACAAGAAGGAGGTTTGTACAAGCTGAAGGGCCATCCAGAACAAGCCTTGGTCCATGACACAGTAGAGCCAAGTGAACTTTGGCATAGAAGGATTGCACATGTGCATTATAGAGCACTACCTATTGTAAGCAAAGCTGTTGAAGGTCTTCCAGAATTCCAAGAAAAACATGATGGGGTCTGCAAAGGATGTCCAAAAGTAAAGAATTCAAAGAAGGCATTTCCTAGTAGCAAAATCAAAGCCAAAGGAATCCTAGAAATCATTCACTTCGATGTATGCGGTCCTATGTCATCAAACTCACTAAGCGGGTATGCATACTATGTTTCTTTTATTGATGATTTTTCTAGAAAGACATGGGTTTACTTCATGAAGAACAAAGATGAAGTATTCAGCAAATTCAAGGAATTCAAAGCCTTGATCGAGAACCACTCTGAAAAGAAGATCAAGACTTTTCGATCAGATAATGGCGGAGAATTCACTTCGAATGAATTCAAAGAGCTATGCAAAGAATCAGGGATTAAGAGGGAGTTTTCCACTCCTTATAATCCACAATAGAATGAGATTGCAGAACAGAAGAACAAAACTATCATGGAAGCTACAAGAGGCATGCTTCATGATCAAGATCTTCCTATGCATCTTTGGGCAGAAGCTGCCAGAATAGCTGTGTATCTATAGAACCATACTCCAGATAGAGTACTTGAGAACAAGAATCCTGAAGAAGTCTTCTCTGGAAAGAAACCAGAAGTCATCCATCTCAGAATATTCGGCTGTCCTGTGTACATACACATTCCAAAAGAGAAGAGAACAAAATTAGATCCTTCAGGAAAGAAGGGTATATTTGTGGGATACTCTGAAAGCTCGAAGGCTTACAGAATATATTTTCCAGGGTACAAGAAGATTGACATTAGCAGGGATGTGACATTTGATGAAGACATAGCTTACAAAAAATCCAGAAAGAGACCTACTGAAGAACCTGAAGAAGCAGAAGCAGAAGCACCCATAATTCATGATACAACCATGAACGAAGAAGCTCAAGAAGAAGATCAAGAATTTGAAGAACCACAAAGACCTGTAGATCCACCTCTGGAGAAGAATCCTCATAAGAGGAAACCTGCTTGGGTACGAGAACTTATCCAAGGTGCGGAAAGATATGGGGCTCCAGAAGAGAATCACAGAGAAAGAAAGAGAACCAGATCTTGCTCCGGGTATGTAGCTTTACTATGTGACTTCATTGATAAAGAACCTTCCAGTTACGAAGAAGCGGCAGAACGAAAAGAATGGAGGGATTCTATGATCGAAGAATACCAATCGATCATGAAGAATGATGTTTGGGATGTTGTCCGAAGAACAGAAGGGAAGTCAGTTGTAACTTCCAAATGGATCTACAAGATCAAGCATGCAATGGATGGTAGCATTGAAAAATATAAAGCAAGATTTGTGGCTCGGGGTTTCTCTCAGAAAGAAGGAATAGACTATGAAGAAACCTTTGCACCTGTAGCTAGATACACTTCCATCAGATCAATAATTTCTCTGGCTGCAGTGATGAAATGGAAAATACACCAGATGGATGTGAAGACTGCCTTCTTGAATGGTGTAGTGGAAGAGGAAGTGTATGTAGGACAGCCACTCAGTTTTGAGACATATGACAGGAAGTATCATGTGTGCAGATTGAAGAAATCCCTGTACGGTTTGAAACAGCCACCCAGGACATGGTACGACAGAATTGACAGCTTTCTATCCAGTTTGGGCTTTACCAAGAGTAAATCAGATTCCAACCTTTACTACAAGGTTGAAGATGGCAACCCAGTGATGCTTTTACTATATGTAGATGATCTATTTGTGACAAGTACGGATGGGTCGATTGCTGATACGAAGAGAAATCTTGCTGCTGAGTTCAAAATGAAGGACTTGGGAATGATGCATTACTTTCTAGGTATGGAGGTGTGGCAGAGTGCAGATGGAATCTTCCTTGGACAAGGGAAGTATGCAATAGAGATCCTGAAGAGGTTTGGGATGATGGACTACAAGACTATGGACACACCTTTGGCATCAAACCTGAAGCTATTAAATGATGCTTCATCAGAGTCGGTTGATGCTATGATGTATCGTCAGATGATTGGGTCATTGATGTACCTGACAAACACGAGACCAGATAATTGCTTTGTTGTGAACACCTTGAGCTAGTTCCTGACAGATCCGAGACATGTTCACTTGATTGCTGCAAAGCATATTCTGAGGTACCTGAAGGGTACAGTTGATTATGGGCTCAAGTACAATGTGAATCAAAAGATTAACCTGGAGGATTATGTTGATTTAGATTGGGTAGGTAGTGCCATCAATAGGAAGAGCACTTTAGGGGGTTGCTTCAGTATGGGATCAGGTGTGATCTCTTGGTTTAGCAGGAATCAATCCTGTGTGGCACTGAGTACAGCTAAAGCAGAGTATGTCACAGCTTGTTCAACTAGTTGTGAGGCAGTATGGCTAAGGAAGCTACTGTCTGATTTATTTGATCTCCAGTTGGATGCTACTTGTATACATTGTGACAATCAGAGTTGTGTAAAGTTTTCAGAGAATCCATTGTTCCATGACAAGTCGAAGCATATCGAGATCAAGTATCACTATATCAGTGATATGGTGTAGACAGGAGCAGTGAAGCTTCAGTATGTTGCAATGGAGGAACATATAGCTGATGTATTGACAAAGCCATTAGCTAGGGTGAAGTTCGAGTACTTCAGGGAGAAGCTTGGTGTTCTCCAGATAGAGGTTTCCTCCAAGGAAAAGTGATGAGTCCCATAGCCATTCTGACATGGTGAGAGGATCGGTTCCTTCCATGATCGGATGTAAGGGTTGAGCCATTCTGTCATGGTGAGAGGCTTGGTTCCTTCCATGTAAGATATGAGTGCTGAGATCCATAGCCATTCTGATGAGTAGGTCAGATATAAGGGCTGAACCATTCTGTCATGGTGAGAGGATTACTTCCTTCCATGCTAGATATGAGTGCTGGCCATTCTGTTGAGTAGGACATATGTAAGGGAAATTGCTATTCTTTGAATGGAGTTGCCTGGTGAGGTACCATGAACACTCAATCTAGGACTGAGTAGCCATTCTGATGTGATAGAGGGATGCATTCCCACTTGATCAGATGTAAGGGCTAAACCATTCTGTCATGGCTAAAGGATTAGGTTCCTTCCATGTCAAATGTGAGTGTTGGCCATTCCGACGAGCAGGTCGGATGTAAGGGCAACTACCATTCTATAGGAGAATGGAGGCACCTGGTCAATTACCAAGTAGCTCAGTTGAGGAGGAATAGGGGTCATTCTGATATGACTATAGGATTGGTTCCTACAAGATCAGATATGAGTGCAAGCCCTTCCATCATTGTGGTAGGATGTGTTCCCACCTGGGTGGATGTAAGTGCAGGCCCTTTCATCATTTTGGTAGGAAGTGTTCCAGCATGGGTGAATGTAAGTGCATAAATATTTCATCATTGTGGTAGGATGTGTTCCGTCTTGGGTGAGATTCTTTCATCATTGTGGTAGGATGTGTTCTGGCCTGGGTGAATGTGCGGAAATATTTCATCATTGTGGTAGGATGTGTTCCGGCCTGGGTGAATGTGCAGAAATCTTCCATCACTGTGGTAGGATGTGTTCCCGCCTGGATGGATGTGAGTATTGTGCCTTTCTGATGAGTAGGTCAGATATAAGTGTTGAAGAAGACCTACATGGAGGATAGGCCTACAACCAGCATGAAAAAGGGCTGGCTTTGTAGAACTTCCTGTGACGAGAAGAATCATGAGATAGCACTCGTGATGATCCAGATCCAGTGATGATGGCCAGTGATGATCCAGATCTAGTGATGATGGCCAGTGATGATCCAGATCCAGTGATGATGATCTAATATTGATGATCCAAATCGAGTGATGATCCAGATCCAGTGATGATGCCTAGTGATGATCCAGATCCAGTGATGATGTCCCATGATGATCCAGATCGAGAGATGATCCAGATCCAAAGATGAAGATGACTTGAAGATGAAAATGACTTGAAGAATAAGAATACTTGAAGATGCAAATGACGAGATGATCCAGTTGATACAGAGAAGAGGACTAGTGCTAAAAATTGTGTCGAAAGAATACCTTCCTAGTTAAGAGGGAGTGTTGATGTATTTGTAACTTCAGAATGTATTCATCTATGTATCTTATGTATTGTAACCTGATGTTTATTCTGGGATGTATCTATAATGTAATTGAGTCATGTTGTCATGCCCTAATGTTCCGATCGAGAGGATCAATAATGTAAATAAGTCATGTCAAGTCATTAAGGGTAACCCTTTGATTGTCTAAGGGTTAAAGTCCCTGTAGTTCCGGGGCACTAGGGTTATTAGACTCTCCTAGTAGAGGTCGGCCCTGGTAGGGTTTTAGTCATGTCGGGATTAGTATAAATAGAGAACTGGAGTCTCTATTTATCACACAACTCATACACACTCAAGTATAGCAGATAGTTGAGGAAGGAGAAGACACTGGGGCTAGACAAGAAGAATATTACTGCTATCGGGAGACCACTTACTGTTTTGGGAGTTTACTGTTTTGGTGTTGATTCTATCTCTCAGGAACTTGCGAGGTTTTCTCCATTTATGGTTTCCCCAAGGAAAAACATTGTGTTCATTGTCTCTTGTGTTTGATTGTTATACTTGTTGTTCTCTCAGTTAAAGATCCTAATAATGCTAGCTTAATGTTGAAAAACTAATAGTTACATGATGATGGTCCATGACATTGTTGAATGATGATGTTTCATGTTGATATTGATGAGGATGTCCCATGTTGATGTTGTTCCATACACATGATGTTATTGTTGAAAACTTCCTATGACATATAGATTCACCAGCCAGTTGTACAACCGTTGTTGTGGTTGTTGTTGATGATGTAGAATACCTTCCTTTTTAAGAGAGAGTGTTGAAAGAAACGTAACTTCACAAGATATTCTATTGTACTTTTATTGTATTTCTCCTTTGGAAATGTTATTCCTCCATTTGGAGATGTCCTTGATGTAATTGGCCATGTAAAAGTCATGAGGTAAAACCTTTGTTGTAAGTCAGGGAAATAGTACCCACAAAAGTATTATATAAAATGTATTTTGAGTATCCCTAGGAGAGGTCGACCTTGTAAGGTCCAAAATTTGGCCGTGTTGGACCACAATATCACCCAACTGAAGAATATAAATAGGGAAGCTCACTCCCTCATTTGTATGCACTTCTCACTTAAGCATTACGCGCGTGCGCGCGCGCGCGCCCGAGAGAGAGAGAGAGAGAGAGAGAGAGAGAGAGAGAGAGTACTGCAGAAAGGGAGATTCTATTATTGTTCTTGGGGTCTTACACTATACTTGGTAAAATTCTATATCAAGAAAGTTTTGCTGGGTTTTCTCCCTCATGAAGGTTTCCTAGGATAAATCTCCGTGTTCTTTTGTGTGGTTTTGTCTTTTAATAATCCTTTGCTTATAGTTATGATGTTATGATGCTAAATGTTTGGATATCTTGTATAATTTTCAAAATTATAACACCACTTTGAAGGAATGTTATTTTGGTGATGACATAGTTAATTAGCTAGTAATAAAGACTAAAACAAATTAGTTTAGAAAAAAAATGAATTCTAGGAGAAGTCTTAAATTTAGTGAACAAAATTAATTGTATATAAGTCAATTCTCCATTATTTTTAAATATATATCACTATGGATTTGATTCTTCTAATACAGTACAAATTATACAACTTACGATGAAAAAAATTTTGTGAAAAAAATTGAATAAATCAAACCTTGCATATTGATGCAACGACTCAATAGAAAGTGAATTGAAACAAGTGAAGTAAATGACTATTGTTTCTCCCAAAATGGACACAATATAGAATGGAAAAGAATTGATGTATTTTTCTAAGATTCACTATGTAGATATCTTTGTAAAGCTAGAATGAAGTATTTATTACAATATATGACATTAAACATATTGAGATAATTAACCAATTCATCAAACAATATTTTTTTGGGGAAGGGGTTACACATGATAATATTCTACCAAGATTATAAGCATCACACGCATGAACTATTTAAATAAAATTAAAAACTATTTGAAACTTAGATGATCATATTGTTAGTTAGATTATTTGATAGGTAGGTACAATATTTTTCCATAAATGGCACGGGCATAGTATTCTTCATATTTTTTTTAACATTCAATAGTATAAACGTATTTCGTGTTGATATGGAAATGGGAATATTGTAGAACTACTATCATGGGCCATGGCATACCTTTAACAAATCATTATCAGCAAAACTCTTTTATCTGGATCAATACACAACTTGGATGGAATGAGTTGTCATGATTACCAAAAGTAAGAAGAAATAAAAAATATTTAGCTAGTGTGACATGCCATTATCCAAAGAAATTTCACAAGAAAAAAGAAAAAATAAACATTTTCACTTTAATTCAATGCATGCAAAATTTTGAACTAGCCACTTCAAAAATGTCCGTGGATTTTTTTGAGTTTACCATCTAGATAAGTGATAAGGAATGGATGCTTAATCAATTCCATTCCTCGACACCAATCGTCGATGAAAATCTAATTCGAAGCTTATGATAAGTGGTAATTTTATCGACATGTTTTACCATTGGAAAAATGTATTGAATAGTGGTTATTTAATGCAATTTAGAAGCTAAAGGTCCTTCTGTTACGTTAAGCTCACCATCCGTTCGACATTTACACTAGCTAACTCATGTTAAACCTGCTAGTCTTAAACTCATAATTTTACTCGAAAATTGTCTTGATTTTTTTCACCTACCAACCCACTTTACAATTAAAAATATATTTCCAAAACATCACCAATTCTCAATCAAATAAAGTATTATTTTAGAATCTTTAATATTTCATAATTTTATAGCATATTTTTAGCATTTTATTAAAGAAAATAAAGCATTTTTAGCATCTTATTAAAGAAAATTGATAAAATACTATACACATCAATAAATCTTTGTCTATGAGATTAGAAGAAACTTTTTTGTCAAAACATATCACTCTTGTTATGCTATATAGATGCAAGTTTGGGATTTTAGTATCTCTAGAGAATCATGGAGAATGATAGATAAAATCCAAAAGCACTTTATGACATATAATCTCAAAATTAAAGGCAATAACCATATGATAAACAACATGGGACAAAGGACTTCCTAAGATTACTTAGGCAAGGTTAGCATAAACACATCATGTCTTGATAACATTGTTGGGGAGTTAACCAACTTGTCACTTTGTAGAATAGTGATAATATTAAAAGTATTATTACATCCATATTTAAGGAGATCTTGTGGTGCGATAAAGAAGCATAAGATAAGAGAAAATATTATAAGGATGTGATCAATTATNTCCTAATCTCTTAACTCATCATAATCATGGTGATTTAGAATGCTTTTTTTTAATCTTTTCAAACACATCAATATAATTATTTAAAAAAACAATGATTCTTTATTTTTTTAAGGTTTGATACATCTAAGTTGATTTCAATAGATCTTAACAACGATCATGATGATCATGGTTTCAATGTGTTTTAATGTTTTTTAAATATTTTTTTAATAATATCTAGTGTTTTTAACTTTTTATTTTATTATTTTTTATAATTTTAATTTTGAAATGTAAACATCCCATCCTATGAAAAATAAATTTATCATTTTATTATAAAATAAATTAACTAATTTCTTTTTTTTAAATAACATAAATTTTTAAAATAGGTTTTTTATTAATTTATATAAACATAGAGTTAAATTTCAAGTCTAGCAAAACAAATCATTACATGTGATAATATTATCAAAAATTGGTGTTTATTCAATTTTGATCAAAGTCATGTAAAAATATTCCAAATTATAAAGAACTTGCTATTTAAGTCAGTTGGGCTGGGCCATATAGAAAACTAGAAATGCTAAGATATGGGAGTTTATAAAGAACATCCTATACATAAAGGTAAAGAAGATTAAAAATCTTACTGAGCTTTCATTGACACATGAGCTTATTATTGGATACTTGGATGGTTTTGCACAGTTAATAGTAATGTATGGTAGTTATTTAAATAGTAGTTATTGTTATGTATTATGGAGGGGTTACTAGGATATTGGTATAATATGGATATTAAGATTGGCACCTATACCAGAGCTTAATGTTTTTAATGAATTTGTTTTTATCAAAAGAATTTGGACTTTTCATAAATCAACTCTATATCTACTTATTTTGAATCATTGATATTAATTGCTTATTTCTTGATCATAAATCTATCTGTTGATCATATTTATAGACATTTTAATTGAATGATTAACTGATTATCAAAAAGAACAATGGGTTCTTTACAGAGTTTTCTATTTTTTAAATTAATTTTGAATAGGTTTTCTTGGACCAAGGTTAAAACTATAAAGTATGTTTTTATATGGGATATCTGTATATCCTAGAAGTGTTTGGCTAGAGATGTCATAAAAAGTCCAGCAGTATCATTATGGGCATGATCTATATATGTTTTTATATGAGCATGATTAAAACTGTAAAATAAGTTTTCAGTGTGAATATATATCCTTGAAGTCTTGGGCTAGGCATGACATATATCTATATTTTAGAATTTTTGGCTAGACATAACATCGAAGGTTTAGCAGTAATATGCAGTAATATTAAGGACTGTTTTCTTTGATCCTATATGAAAACCAAGAAACTGGTTTTTTCTTTATTAAAAAACGTTTTGTAAATTTTATAACCTTGAAAAATACCAACATTTGGATGCGTTTGAATAAGTGTATAGGATAACTTGTTTAATGGGAAAAATAGTGAACAAAATAATTAATAATTAAAATGTGTGAAGAAAAAGTTTAATTTACAGTGATCAATATTAAGCATGCTACATGTTACAGACCAATTAATACAAATGCAGGAGGTATGGTGCCCCTTAGATCAAACAGATACCATAACTGCTGCACCTGCAGGCCTACAGAAAGGTAAATAATTTTCAGCACCCCTGTCCCGGATCAAACTTTTTATTAAATTTCAAACTCAAAAAATAACACAATATTTATATCTAACATAATAAAAGTAATATCTATGCACAAAATTTGGTGTACATTAAATCATGAACTCATGACAGAACTGAACACAAAAGTGAAATGCTGGCGTACCCTATAGCTTGGGTATGGAGATCTCCTCTATTGTGTATCAAAATAACTCTGACATTTATTTCACTCGCAGGATCTACCAAGACTACAGCGACCACCATGAGGTACATGGGTTCTATGTTGTTTATCTAATGCTGCTGGAGGTCGAGCGCAAACCCTTAAGAAACGACCCTGTCTTGGTAATTTCTCTCACAGGCTTGTCACTCAAGCGAATCATGTTATAAGAAATTGCACCCAGTATAGCGCCCAGTACAGGTGCAACCATGTATATCCAAATGCTTGTATATATGTTACCAGCCACCGCAGAACCTATGGTTCTTGCAGGATTCATGGAAGCTCCTGAAATTGGGCTGCCAATAAGTAAATGAAACATGTTAATCTATGCTTTATTTGGGATAAAAATAGTTCGACAAAATATTAGAAGCTGGAATAAGAATCAATACCCAGATATGGCCACATTCATTCCAATTGTCGCTCCAACTGCCAATCCCGCCAATTCACCTATCTGTATAATGGAATATTCGATAGTCAAATTTTTCGTTCTATAACTGCTATCTTCTATAATTATGGAAATAATCGAAAGAATTCGAGAGAGATCTACCGCTCTTGTATCAGTGGCGACTGCAGAAATCACAAACATCAACAAAAACGAAGTAAAAATTTCGAAAAAGAAGGACTGCATGTTTGAGCCTGAGGGCACTGTGGCTCCCATGTCTGCCACTTCTCCAAACATCAAACGCAGGACAAATGCAGCACAGATTGATGCAACAACTTGAGCTCCTATGTAGGCTGGAGTCTGTGCAGATTACAGTTATTTCAACCAATAAAATAACAACACACATGCAATATTTGATTAGCTTATCAGATTACTTTTTTAATCATACTGTATATATACATACATGAACAGATGGAAATCTCCGCACAGTTGCGAAAGCCAGCGTGACAGCAGGATTAAAATGAGCTCCAGAAATATGACCTGTGGCGTAAATTAGGATCATCACCGCCATTCCCCATACAAGTGAAACACCAAGATGAGTAATGGAACCGTTAGTTTTCTTATCAATAACAACTGATCCGCAACCTGCAAATATAAGGAAGAATGTCCCGATAAATTCTGCTACCACCTGCAAGCAATCCATCCAAGTCAAAACACCTTCGATGATATCGATTTTTTTACTAAACACTGAACGGTAAACAGATACCCTAATATTAAATTTATTAGGCCATTGAGCGCGGTAACCTTGAAATGTATAAAAACAATTATAACTTAAATATTTCCGTCAAATTTGTGATCAGTATAACGCAACCCTAGTTAGAATCCCCAGAACAATAAATACTTCACGATTCCCATTTTCATAGCTCACATTCCATGGAGGTATAAACCATGGAGGTATAAAAATGCTGGAGCTCCCACAATCAGTATAAACCATGGAGGTATAAAAATGCCGGAGCTCCCACAATCAGATCCAAAACAACTTAAATTTAGATTGGGGTTGTCATTCCCAATATAGATTGGAGTTGTCATTCCCAATATTTTTCTGAGGGAGAATGATGCACTTTGTTACAAAGATATTCTTCACAGTCAAATTTGATATATTAAGTGCAATGCTTCACCAATGTCACTGGCCTGGGCTATATTTAGTGAAAGAACTTAAAACGTATGCTATTCAGCGACGAATCAAGTATCTTTAATATCGATATCATTGGGGAGTATCACAACCAACCAATATTCCGAATCATCCAATTTAAGCTTTATCCACAAATTGTCATCATTTTCCTTCCAAAAGCGTATGCTACATTATTAATAATTTAATTTCATAACAGTAAAGAAAATTATTGCTGAATAGGGGATAATCCGGATTTCTCCAGGTCCAAACGCTGCAACTTTCCTCGTTTGCCCAAAACATAACTAGGTCTTTCTTGCCTTTGATTCTATTAAAAAAAACACACACAAATTGATTTTCGTGGGCTAATTCTGCATTGTTGATTTTCTTCACAACTGCTTAAATATTGATAGGGAAAACCAAATATTGATAGGGAAAACCAAGAAAACTTAATGAAATGATATTAACCCTACCTTCTTAAAAAACCTGAGAGATGGTATGATTGATCCAGAGGTCCGTGCAGCAACACGGCTAGTTTCAGACTGACCCACCTCAGTATCTCTTAAAGCAACAGTTTGGTGAACAGGAGTACCGTTTTGCGTCACCATATTTCTAAAAGCAACAGTTTGGAGATCAGGACTGTTTTCTGTAGCCATGGCAGAGCTACATAAACTAGTAATTTGAGAAAACAAGTTGTTTCCAATGCCTGATTGGCCCTGCTTGATCTTGATCTTGTTCTTTATCCCTCCTTCAATTTGTGTGGTATAGAATAATATGAGCCTCCAAGAAGGCTTAACTTGAGATATATTTTCTTAGCAGGGCTCCAAGAAGCTTGACTAATAAAATGATACTGTTTTCTGTAGCCATGGTAGAGCTACATAAACTAGTAATTTGAGAGAACAAGTTGTTTCCAATGCCTGATTTGCCCTGCTTGATCTTGATCTTGTTCTTGATCCCTCCTTCAATTTGTGTGGTATAGAATAATATGAGCCTCCAAGAAGGCTCAACTTAAGCTATATTTTCTTAGCAGGGCTCCAAGAAGCTTGACTAATAAAATGATAAACCAGGCAGAAAGGGGATTAGAGGCTTTCCCAGAACTTTCCAGCTTGGGTGTAATTCCATTTTCAGATCAGAGTACTCTTTAAGCACACCTAGAATTCTACTATAGCAGATGACAAATAAGAAGTCTACAAAACCCTGCTAATTTATAATCCATGATTCTTAAAACATCCGTATTGTCCTTCCCCTTTCTTTCTTTCTTCCATCGTGACGTGTTTTTCTAATCTCCACTTATTAGATATTTATCTTTTTTTAACTGAGCTGGCTGTTCATCTAAAGAACAGGATTCATAAATGTGAATGGTATTGGTATTTATATTGTGAAAAGTCACAGTGGTATTTATGTTTAAACCGCCATACTGGATTGGTATGCAAAGCCATCTGTAATTATGAATGGCATTGGGATGCAATGCTAAATATATTCTAAAACGTTGATTCAAAATCTTCTTTCCTTGTTTAAACCGGCGAAGATTTGCTAAATTAATTTGGATATTTAAAAAATAAATACATTTTGCAATTTTGAATTTATATATCAATTCAAGAGCCTTAAATATCCTTCTATGTATAAATCAATTTTGCACGATTACCGTTCTGTTCATCTTTAAATGGTTCTTTACAATGTAACACTGAGATAATAGTTAGTTTTAAATTGCTGGTATTTTTAGCATTTTTTATTTTTTGTTTTGTTTGTGTTTAGTGTTGTAAAAATTTTGGTTGAATTTTCATCTTGTATTTCTCATTTTTATATATATTGTATAAATAAGTAAAGGTTTTTGAAATACTATTAGGGTATTTAGATTATGTAAAATATATATCTACAATTTCAACCATTCTAAACCCCCCAAATATGAATAAAAAATCAGATTTACAAATCTTGCATTTGTAGCTAGTCTTTAAGGATTAGTTGAGCATTTAAGGATTTGTTGACCCTGCGGATTGAAACTTAATTTGATGTATATGTGTTCATGGAAACTCAGCTACTATGGTACAGTCTAGTTGAGTATTTAAGGATTTGTTGGCCCCCGTGGATTGAAACCTAATTTGAGTGGTGAGAAGAGGACAATGGTACAGTCTAGTTGAGTATTTAAGGATTTGTCAGGTGATTGAAACCTAATTGAGTGGTGAGAAGAGGACAATGGTACAGTCTAGTTGAGTATTTAAGGATTTGTCAGGGGATTGAAACCTAATTTGAGTGGTGAGAAGAGGACAATGGCACAGTCTAGTTGAGTATTTAAGGATTTGTCAGGGGATTGAAACCTAATTTGAGTGGTGAGAAGAGGACAATGGACAATATCGGTGAATGAAGTTGTTGCAGGCAGTTGAGTGGATTAAATTGAAACACAGGACACGTAGCAATTCCGTGGCCATTAAATTGACGAAGAAAAAACAAAAAATCGTGTTTTTATTCAGTACTCGTTTATTTTATTGACTGGCAGCCATGTGTACACACCAACTTCGATAACGGGATGGCATTTTCGAGAACCAGTGGTGCATGCCTATAGCCAGTTGTCCCCCTAAACCCGACGTTTGTCATCAGGTTCTGTCTGGTTTCCTGTTGCCCATAAACATCAGAGTTATAATATGTATCATTACTTTTTGTCTAGCTTTTTAATATATATAAGTATATATAATTTTTTATCTATTTTTTAAATGTAATTTTCATTACTATTTATGATAATTTGTTAATTTCAATTTTCTATGATTATAGTTTTAGAACATTTACTAAATTTAATATATAATATTAATTTTATATCGCCTAAGTATTTGATTGGAGCTCTTCCATAATGTAAGGGAACAAATCCTTCTTAAACACTCATCAAAACCAATTAACATAAATAAAAAATTAAATTACTAATTAAAATAATTAATTTTTAAAATTAAATTAAGTTTAATATTATATATATATAATATTTCACAATAATATAATTACAATAATCAAATTATATATATATATATATATATATACATACCATCGCCCACTTTATAACAATATATATATATACCATCGCTCAGTTTATAACAAACCAAACCACCAACGGTGTGTTAGATTTTTAATGGTTGTACAAGATCTAAACACATTTAGCATCATAACATCATAACCATAAGCGAAGGATCATTGAAAGAAAGACAAATGCAGGGACACAAGATAACACACAAATTTTCCTCGAGGAAAGCACAAGGGAGAAAACCTCGCAAAACTTCCTCAATATAGAATTCGACCAAGTACAGTGTAAAACCCCAACAACAAGAATAGTTTCTCATCTTCCACATTAGAGTCTTTCTCTCTCTCTCTCCAACCCAATAGTTGAGTGTAAGAAGTGTGAGAATGAGAGAGGTGCCTCACCTATTTATATTCATTAGGTGAGTGCCTCAAATAACTAACTAGGTCGGTGAGGTTCCCTAATTAGGGCCAACCTACTTTAGGAGACTCAAAATACATGTTATATATTACTTTTGTGGGTACTATTGCCTCGACTTACAACTGAGGGTTTACCTCATGCCTTTTACATGACCAATTACATCAAGGACATCTTTGAATGGAGGAATAACATCTGAGAAGGAGAATACAACAAAAGTACAATAGAATATCTTCCAAAGTTACAATACTTTAACACTCCCTCTTAACTAGGAAGGTATTGTACATCAACAACAACCATCATCACAACTATACAACTGACTGGTGAATCTCTATATGTCATAGGAAGTTTTGGAACATTGTCATACATCTTAATCATTGATCTCAACTCGATCATCTTCTTCAACCTCAGTATGCAAATACTGAATCATCTTCTGTACATGTTGAATCATCTTCTATCAATATATAAATATTGAATCATCTTCTGTAGTATGATTATGTGGATACTGAAGCATTTGAATCATCTTCTGGATCATCTTTTGTAGCATCAGTAAGTGAATACAGAATCATCTTCTGTCACGTCAGTATATGAATGCTGAAACATGATCAGTTGCATCATCAATATGTAAATACTGAAACATAATCATATGCATCATAAGTATGTAAATATTGAAACATCAACATCTCCATCATTAATATGTAAATATTGAAACAACAACAACATCATTAGCATGTTAGTTCTAAAGCAACATCATCAATAAATGTTATATCATCATCTACATTATCAACATAGAGATGTTGGAACATCATCATCATCATCAAAATAAAAATATTGAAATAACATCATCATCATCAACACAAAGTGTTGTGACCACAACCACATCATCAGCATCATCAACACAAGGTGTTGGGACCATAACCACATCATCAACATCAACATACAAATGTTGAAGCAACATCATCATCAATATCACTATAGAAATACTTAAATTACCTCACAATCATCATTATAGAAATACTGAAACTAGCTTATCAACATCGATATAGAAATATTGAAACTACCTCATCATTATCAGTGTAGAAATACTGAAACTATCTTAGCAACATCAGTATAGAAATATTGAAACTACCTCATCATCATTAGTATAGAAATACTGAAACTATTTTATCAACATCAGTTTAGAAATACTGAACCTACCACATCAACATTAGTATAAAAATATTGAACTTGCTACATCAGTATAATAATACTAAAACTATCAATCAATCAATCATCGATCCAAGCAATTAACATATTCCACAGGAGGTAACAAATGACCAGTCTATTTTCTCTTGCGAAAAAGAAAAACTAAGGAGGATGAGCTCCAAGAGATGAGGAGGGCAATGCCTTTGGAGATTATTGTAGGCGGGCGAGTTTTGGGAATAATCAATGGCTTCAGATGGGGGGGGGGGGGGGGGGGGGGGGTGCATCTAATTCCCATCCCCTTGATGAGGGGATCTGAAGATCAGGGAAATTCTCATTAGTTTAGCATCTCTCGATCTTTCTGGCCCTCTTAGTCAAGACCGTAAACCAGGACAATGCTTACCGAAAGCAGCAGTGATACCATCCATGGTGGTCAAGTCGACAACCCTTAGGGACAAGATCCAATATATGTCGGATCATGATTTAATTGGTAAATTTATTAGTGTGCAACCTTCTGAGAAAGCATTGATTTGGTGGATCAACTCTTCTTGGAAACCTAAAGGAAATTTTGACCTTCATTTGGGTTCAAAAGGTTTTTTCACAATCTCCTCATTAGTTTAGAGGATAGGAATCAGATCATAGATGGTGGACCATATTTGTGCTACTCTGCCGGCCTCTTTTTAGAACCATGGAAAGAAAAATTTAACTCAGAAAAGAAGGACACGAGAATAGCACCAATATGGGTTAGGTTGTACTCTCTCCTGCATGAATATTGGGATGCTGAAATTCTGGAAGAATTGGGGAATTGTTTAAGTACTTTTATCAAAATTTATGAACAAACAAATACCCAGTGCTACACTGCGTATGCCCGTATATGTATATATATGGATCTCTCTCGGGCTCTTTTGGAAGCCATAAAGATGATTTGGGAGGATGAAGACTTGGTACAAAATCTAGACTATGAACAAGTCCCTTTTTGTTGCCGTCATTGCCATGAATATGGTCATTTATTCCGGGAATGTCCTATGAATCATTCTAAAAATAAGTGTGGGAAGGACAATGATCCAACGTATCCAGGTTTCATCAAAGTTGTGTCTCGCAAAAGAGGAAATAAGAAGCAATATCATCAAGATAGTTTCAAGAAAATGAATAACTCTAATTCCTTCGAGCTTTTGGGTAAGCGCGATGAAGATTCATCGGTACAAAGAAACCAGAAGGGCCTCCCTTTCAGTTCAGCGGGTGGGGTGTCTACCTTGAATTGGTCCTCAACTCAAGAACATATGAATGACCTTGCTGAAGGGAGTATTCAAAAAAATTTAGGAAAAGACATTGAGGATATGGATATTCTCTAGAAAGAGGAAGCACTCGACAAAATTGAAGATATGGATATCGGTGAGCTAGATATTGAAGGGATTGAAAAAGACTATTTTAAGAAAGATAAAGGCTATGTCCCCCAAGAACTGTTTAGTCTTCATAAAGATGCCATTTTGAAATCCAAAACCTCAAACTCTTTAGGTATTAGCTCGGGCTCTTTTAAAGAAACAAAAAAAATAGCTAAAGAGTGTGGTAGGAAACCAAGTCATAAATCAAATAAACAAAGGGTGGCAGATGTTGGGAGGAGGTTGGTTGAATCGGGCCAATACCTGACAATCAAAGCTGCTCTTGGTTTGTAGAAAATATCCTTAATGAAACTCCTATCTTGGAATAATCGAGGCATTAATAGCCTCAGAAAACTGAAAATTCCACATCAAAAGATTAAGATGACTAATTCAACAATTATCTTCTTACAAGAAACCAAATGTTTTGTTAATTACATTCAGGATCGTAGGGGTAAAATATGGGCAAGATGTGAAAGTATGGGTATTGATTCAAGAGGTTTTTCTAGAGGTTTTTGTATTCTATGGGATCCAACTCAAGTGTCCCTTACTGATTTTCAAGGAACCTGTAACTCTATTTCAGCTAACTTCAAGGTGGTTGGTTTTCCCATCTTTGGGTTAATTACGAATGTCTATGGACCTAAAAAAGGTGGGGATAAGCATAGTTTTCTTAAATATCTCATCAGCCTGAGGGCTTTCCAGCCATCTGAGCACTTGGTGGTTGTTATATTTTCAACATTAAGCTAGCATTATTAGGATCTTTAACTGAGAGAATAACAAGTACAAAAATCAAATAAAAGAGACAATGAACATAGTGTTTTTCCTCGGGGAAACCATAAAGGAGAAAACCCCACAACTTCCTCAGAGATAGAATCAGCACCAAAATAGTAAAATCCCCAAAACAGTAAGTGATCTCCCAACATCAGTAATCTTCTTCTTGTCTAGCCCCAGTGTCTTCTCCTTCCTCAACTATGTGCTACACTTGAGTGTGTATGAGTTGTGTGATAAATAGAGACTCCAGTTCTCTATTTATACTAATCTCGACATGACTAAAACCCTACTAGGGCTGACCTCTACTAGGAGAGTCTAATAACCCTAGTGCCCTGGAACTACAGGGACTTTAACCCTTAGACAATTGGAGGGTTACTCACTATGAATTGACATGACTTGTTTACATTATTGATCCTCCTGATCGGAACACCGGGGCATGACAATATGACTCAATTATATTATAGATACATCCCGGAATAAACATTGGGTTACAATACATAAGATACATAGATGAATACATTTCAAAGTTACAAATACATCAAGACTCCCTCTTAACTAGGAAGGTATTCTTTCGACACAATTTTCATCATTGGTCTTCTTCTTTGTATCAGCTGGATCATCTCGTCATCTGCATTTCAAGTCTTTTGAGTCTTCAAGTCATCTTCATCTTCAGATTTGGATCATCTCTCGATCTGGATCATCATGGGACATCATCACTGGATCTGGATCATCACTCGATTTGGATCATCACTGGGCATCATCACTTGATCTAGATCATCACTCGATCTGGATCATCACTGCTGGATCATCATCACTAGATCTGGATCATCACTCGATCTGGATCATCACGGGTGCTATCTCATGATTCTTCTCGTCACAGGAAGTTCTACAGAGCTAGCCTTTTTTCATGCTGGTTGTAGGCCTAGCCTCCATGTAGGTCTTCTTCAGCACTTATATTTGATCAACACATGATCAAAGAAAGGCTCATCATTTCTATCTGATCAACACATGATCAAAGATAGATACTGCACTTACATATCATCAACACATGATCGAAGAATGGCTCATCTTTTCTATCTGATCAACACATGATCGAAGATAGATACTGCACTTACATCTAATCAACACATGATCGAAGAAAGGCACACCCAACACTTACATATGACCTACTCGTTAGAAAGGAACGCCCAACACTCACATCTGATCATGTAGGAACCAATCCTATAATCATATCAGAAAGGCCCAGTACTTCCATCTAATCAACACATGATTGAAGAAAGGCTTGAACATCTCTATCTGATCAACACATGATCGAAGATAGATACTGCACTTACATCTGATCAACACATGATCGAAGAAAGGAACTGCACTTACATCTGATCAACACATGATCAAAGAAAGGCACAACACTTATATATGATCAACACATGATCGAAGAAAGGCTCAGCACTTATATTTGATCAACACATGATCAAAGAAAGGCTCTGCACTTACATCCACCTAGGCGGGAACACATCCTGCTCACAATGATGGAAGGCCTTCCACTCATATCTGATCTTGTAAGAACCAATCCTACAGTCATATCAGAATGGCCCCCAGTCCTCCTCGATTGAGCTACTTGGTAACTGACCAAGTGCCTCCATTCTCCTAGAGAATGGAAGTTGCCCTTACATCCGACCTACTTGTCGGAATGGCCAACACTCACATCTAACATGGAAGGAACTTAATCCTTTAGCCATGACAGAATGGTTCAGCCCTTACATCTGATCAAGTGGGAACACATCCCTCTGTCACATCAGAATGGATTCTCAGTCCTAGACTGAGTTTTCATGGTAACTGACCAGGTGCCTCCATTCCTAGAATGGCAATTGCCCTTACATTTGTCCTACTCGACAGAATGTCCAGCACTCATATCTGATATCGAAGGAACCAATCCTCTCACCATGACAGAATGGCTCAACCCTTACATATGACCATGGAAGGAACCAATCCTCTCACCATGTCAGAATGGCTATGGGTCTCATCATTTTCTCTTGGAGGGAACCTCGATCTGGAGAACACCAAGCTTCTCCCTAAAGTACTCAAACTTTAGCCTAGCCAATGGCTTCATCAATACATCAGCTATCTGTTCCTCCGTCACAACATACTGGAGCTTCACTGCTCCCCTCTGTACCATATCCCTAATATAGTGGTACTTGATCTCGATGTGCTTCGACTTGTCATGGAACACTGGATTCTCAGACAACTTCATGCAACTCTGGTTTTCACAATGTATACAAGTAGCATCCAACTGGAGATCAAATATATCAGACAATAGATTCTGCAACCATACTGCCTCACAACTAGTTGAACAAGCTGCGACATACTCTGCTTCAGTTGTACTTAGTGCCACACAGGATTGCTTCTTGCTAAACCAAGAGATCACACATGATCCCATACTGAAGCAACACCCTAAAGTGCTCTTCCTATCAATGGCACTGCCTGCCCAATCTGAATCAACATAACCCTCTAGGTTAATCTTTTGATTCGCATTGTACTTGAGCCGATAATCAACTGTACCCTTTAGGTACCTTAGAATATGCTTTGCAGCAATCAAGTGAACATGTCTCGGATCTATCAGGAACTAGCTCGAGGTGTTCACAGCAAAGCAAATGTCTGGTCTCATGTTCGTTAGATACATCAATGACCTAATCATCTAATGATACATCGTAGCATCAACCGACTCTGATGAAGCATCGTTCAATAGCTTCAGGTTCGATGCCATAGGTGTGGCCATAGTCTTGCAGTCCATCATCCCAAACCTCTTCAAGATCTCTACTGCATACTTCCCTTGTCCAAGGAAGATTCCATCTATACTCTCCCACACCTCCATACCTAGAAAGTAATGCATCATCCCCAAGTCCTTCATTTCGAACTCAGCAGCAAGATTTCTCTTCATATCAGCAATCAACCCATCCGTTCCTGTCACAAATAGATCATCTACATATAGTAGAAGCATCACTAGGTTGCCATCCTCAACCTTATAGTAAAGGTTGGAATCTGCTTTACTCTTGGTAAAGCCCAAACTAGATAGAAATCTGTTAATTCTGCCGTACTAGGCCCTGGGTGCCTGTTTCAAACCGTACAGGGCTTTCTTCAATCTGCATACATGAGACTCTCTGTCATGTGTCTCAAAACCGAGTGGCTATTCTACGTACACTTCCTCTTCCACTACACCATTCAAGAAAGCAGTCTTGACATCCATCTGGTGTATCTTCCATTTCATCACTACAGCTAGAGCAAGTACTGATCTGATGGAGGTGTATCTAGCTATAGGTGCAAAGGTTTCTTCATAGTCTATTCCTTCTTTCTGAGAGAAACCCCGAGCTACAAATCTTGCTTTATGTTTCTTAATGCTACCGTCTGCAGCATGCTTGATCTTGTAGATCCATTTGGAAGTTACAACTGACTTTCCTTCTGGTCTTGGGACAACATCCCAAACATCATTCTTCATGATCGATTGATATTCTTCGATCATAGCATCCTTCCATTCTTTTCGTTCTGTTGCTTCTTCATAACTGGAAGGTTCTTTATCAATGAAATCACATAGTAAAGCTACATACCCAGAGCATGATCTGGTCCTCTTTCTTTCTCTGTGATTCTCTTCTGGAGCCCCATATCTTTCCACACCTTGGATAAGTTCACGTACCCAAGCAGGTTTCCTCTTATGAGGATTCTTCTCCAGAGGTGGATTTACAGGTCTTTATGGTTCTTCGAAATCTTGATCTTCTTCTTGAGCTTCTTCGTTCATGGTTGTGTCATGAATTCTGGGTGCTTCTGCTTCTACTTCTTCAGGTTCTTCAGTAGGTCTCTTTCTGGATTTGTTGTAAGCTGTGTCTTCATCAAATGTCATATCCCTGCTGATGTCAATCTTCTTGTATCCTAGGAAATAGATTTTGTAAGACTTCGGGCTTTCAGAGTATCCCACAAATATACCCTTCTTTCCTGAAGGATCTAATTTTGTTCTCTTCTCTTTTGGAATGTGTATGTACATAGGACAGCCGAATATTTTGAGATGGATGACTTCTGGTTTCTTTCCGGAGAAGACTTCTTCAGGAGTCTTGGTCTCGAGTACTCTATGTGGAGTACGGTTCTGTACATACACCACTGTTTTGGTAGCTTCAGCCCAAATATGCATAGGAAGATCTTGATCATGAAGCATGGCTCTTGCAGCTTCCATGATGGTTCTATTCTTCCGTTCTGCAATCCTATTCTATTGTGGATTATAAGGAGTGTACAACTCCCTCTTAATCCTTGACTCTTTGCATAGCTCTTTGAATTCATTCGAAGTGAATTCTCCACCATTATCTGATTGAAAAGTCTTGATATTCTTTTCAGTGTGGTTCTTGATCAAGGCTTTGAATTCCTTGAATTTGCTGAATACTTCATCTTTGTTCTTCATGAAGTAAACCCATGTCTTTCTATAAAAATCATCAATAAAAGAAACATAGTATGCACACCCACTTAGTGAGTTTGATGACATACGACTGCATACATCGAAGTGGATGATTTCTAGTATGCCTTTGGCTTTGCTTTCGCTGCTAGGAAATGTCTTCTTTGTATTCTTCCCTTTCGCACATCCTTTGCAGACCCCATCATGTTTTTCTTGGAATTCTGGAAGACCTTCAACAACTTTGCTTGCAATAGGTAGTGCTCTGTAATGCACATGTGCAAGCCTTCTATGCCAAAGCTCATTTGGCTCTACTGTGTCATGGATCAAGGCTCATTCTAGATGGCCCTTCAATTTGTACAAACCTCCTTCTTGTTCTCCAATCACCACCGCATCATCGATAGTCTTTCCTTTTGGCCACATGATGACTTGGCCATCTATGAATGCAACCCTCATTCCTTTTGCATCCAATGCTGATATGGAGAGAAGGTTCTTCTTGAGTCCTGGCATAAACAATACTTCTTTCATTGTTAGAGACTTACCCGAGTCTAGTTTATATGAATGTTCCCCACTACCTTTTATTGGATATTGGTAGTCATCTCCTAGCTTTACCTTGTGAGGTGATTCATGTTCTAACAGTCTCACAAAGGATTCCTTAAATCTAGTCATATGTTTGGAAGCCCCACTGTCTATAAGCTAATCATCAATTCCATGAGTAATGTTACTTGTGAGAGCGGATATCAGAACATATTCATCCTCGCTTGAAGAATCTTCACTTTCATATCTAGTTCTTTTCTTGGAGGGTTCATCATCCTCTGCAGCATGAGAATGATGTCTTCTTTTGTCCCCCTTCTTCTTATGAGAGTGATCCTTATTCTTAGGATAGTCTTTTGCAAAGTGTCCTCTTTCATCACATGTATAACATCTCAATTTTGATAGGTCCCTTCTAATGTTATCTCTATGATGAGGATCCTTACCTTTGGAGTAATGAGATCTTCTTCTGCTTTTCTTGGAGTGGACTGTGAGAACTTGGTCTTCACTTCCCATATTCTCTTCTTGGGATGCTATCCGTGCTTCTTCTTGAGAAGATTCTTCCCATAGTCTGCTGAATTTGACTAACTTCTTTCTAGCACAGATTCCTTGGATGAAAGAATCCCATGATCTGGGAAGGCCATTCAGAGTTGTCATCACAATCTCTGCATTCTCCACTTCTTCATCTACAACTTATAATTGTTCCTTGATCTGAGAAACCCTTGTGAAGTAAGACTAGATGGTCTCTGCATTATGAATCTTCACATTCTTCAATTGACTCCTCGGAGTCATCTTCTGGTTTATGTTCTTCCCTTCAAACAATTTGGTTAGGGCATCAAACATAGCTTTAGGTGTCTTGAGAGAGGACACCTATGTGATAAGGTGATCCTTGATAGAATCAGCAATGATACTCTTTGCCATAACCATCTTCTTTTTATGTAAGTCTTTTTCCTCATCTCCCTCTGGAACTGGAACCTCCCCATGGATGTAGGAGTCTAATTCATTCTCTTCCAGGACCAGGGAGATCCTATACTTCCAGGATCAGAAGTTATCAGCTCCCTCAAGATTTTCATCAAGCTTGATATGAGGAGACATCTTAAACTAAGAACCTCAAATGGAAATACAAAAGATTTAGATCTTACCAGGTCAAGATGTCAGATTTTGGATTTGGAGCTAAAATCCCACAGTACTGGAATAGGAGCAAATTAGGGTTTTGCTTTTCCGGAGATTTGTCCACCCAAATGCCTTGAAATTTGTCCCTAACTTCGATTTTGGGGAGAAGATAAATCTAAGCCTGGGCTCACTGAAAAATTCCTCTTCTGTGAAAAGCTTGAATTTCTGGCAGCAGTGTCGGGTCCAAAACTGAAAAACCTCATAATTAGATTCTGCTTCGATAGAAAGATGCGTCCTAAGGAGGATAGTTATTCCACCTTACTTTTGCCGAAAATCTGTGGAGGAATATCCACAAACTAGGAATCCCTAGTTCCCGCAGCTGCATAGTGTCTTCTTCTTAGGTTAGCTCTAATACTATGTTAGATTTTCAACATTAAGCTAGCATTATTAGGATCTTTAACTGAGAGAATAACAAGTACAACAATCAAACACAAGAGACAATTAACACAGTGTTTTTCCTTAGGGAAACCATAAAGGAGAAAACCCCGCAACTTCTTTAAAGATAGAATCAACACCAAAACAGTAAAAGCCCCAAAATGGTAAGTGATCTCCTGACAATAGTAATCTTCTTCTTGTCTAGCCCCAATGTCTTCTCCTTCCTCAACTATGTGCTACACTTGAGTGTGGATGAGTCATTTGATAAATAGAGACTCCAGTTCTCTATTTATACCAATCCTGACATGACTAAAACCCTACTAGGGCTGACCTCTACTAGGAGAGTCTAATAACCCTAGTGCCCCGAAACTGCGGGGACTTTAACCCTTAGACAATCAGAGGGTTACTCACTATGACTTGACATGACTTGTTTACATTATTGATCCTCCCGATCGGAACATCGGGGCATGACAATATGACTCAATTACATTATAGATACATCCCAGAATAAACATTGGGTTACAATACATAAGATACATAGATGAATACATTCCAAAGTTACAAATACATCAACAGTGGTTGGAGGAGATTTTAATCTCATCACATCCTTAGAGGAAAAAAAGGGTGGGCGTCGATGTTTAGAGGAGGAATGCAATATTTTTAAAGACACCATTGAATATTTGGGCCTTGTTGATTTTACTTTCGGGGAGGGTTGGTTTACCTGGAATAACAAAAGAACAAGGGATCTCCATATTCCCTCTAGAATAGATCGGTTCTTGGTCTCGGAATCTATCATTGACCTGGGAAGCGAAATTCATTGTGCTACTCTCTTGGAAAGGGGTTTTGACCACTAGCCAATTGAACTCATATGGAGTGGATTAGGATCTCAATTTAAGAAACCTTTTTGTTTTGAGCAATTCTAGTTGGCTAATCCATATTTTGAAGGAAAGATCAAATCGTGGTGGGATGAAATGCACTTGGACCAGACGCTTAATATGTTTTCCTTCCAGCAAAATATGAATACTCTGAAGTCCAAGATCAAGAAATGGAACAAGGAAGAGTTTCAGAACATTTTTCATGGAAAAAGGATCCTAGAAACACATATTCACGATATTCAAACTAAAGGGAGAAATAAGAGGAACTTTTGTGGTGGAAAAAGTCTCAAATTAAATTGCTTCTGGAAGGCGAAAAAAATACCAAATTCTTTCACCACTCTGTAATCCAGAATAGATTTCAATACAAAATCTATTCGATTAAAAATGCTGCAGGAGAAAAAGTGGAAACCCAAGAAGAAATTAAGGACATCCTAAATTCTCACTTTTCTGATATTTTAATGGATCCAAGACAAAACCGTTTGGAGGAAATTGAATTTATCGCTAATAAGATTCCTACCTTGGTCTCGAAGGAACAAAACCATCTATTAATGAAATCTATTACTCATCAAGAGGTCCAGGATGCTATTTTTCAGATGAAGGAAGGAACCTCACTTGGTCTTGATGGTTTTACTGTTAATTTTTTTCATCATTTCTGGGAGATCGTAAAGATGGATGTTTGGAAAATTGTGGATGAATATAGGACTTATGGTCGCATCCTTCCTGCTATGAATGCTACCTTTCTTACCTTGATTCCCAAATGTGAGGGCGTTGATTCTTGTCACAAATTCAGACCGATTTGTCCTTGTAATGTCATTTACAAAATCATTACTAAGGTCATTGCTAATTTCTTAAAACATATTTTACCTTCTTTGATTTCTCCAGAACATTCTGGTTTTGTGGAAGGAAGGTAGATATCGGATGGGATTATTTTGGTTCATTAAATATTACACTCCATCAAAAGAAAGAAATTGCTGGGTATGCTGGTTAAACTAGATATTGCTAAATCCTATGATAAACTAAATTGGAAATTCATAAGGAAAATGTTGGAAGCCTTTGGGTTTAGCCAGAATTGGCTTAACCGGATTATGCATCTTGTTTCCTTAGTTTTCTTCTCCATTCTAATAAATGGGGTTCTGTCGGGGATCATTAAACCTTCTCATGGAATACGTCAAGGAGATCCATTGTCTCCCTTTCTGTTTATTCTCATGGACGAAGGTTTAGGATGATCATTTGATCTCTTAGGGATAACAACTTGATTAGAGGTATTTGAGGTACTCAATGAAGGGGCCAGTCACTCTCATCATCAGTTTGTCAATGATACATTGTTGATGGGATACCCGTCAGTGTAGGAAGCAACGAGTTTTAAAAAATGTTTGGATCAATTTATCCAAGCCTCTAGATTAGAAGTCAATTCTCAAAAGTATCAGGTTTTATTTTTTAATACTTCAAGAATTACTCGACATAATATTAACCATATTTTAGGTTTCCCAGAGGGCTCTCTTCCTTCCATATTTTTGGGAACTCCTCTAATTAATTCTACTTCAAAAAAATAATCATGGTTTGAATTACTAGATAAAATTAAGAAATGATTGGGTAATTGGACTTCGATACCCTTGAATTTGTCAGGTTGTCTGGTTTTGGTTAAATATGTACTCCAATATATGACCACATACATGTTTTCTACAATGATGGCCACTAAGTCTGTTCTCTGAGATCTGCATAATATTCAAAGGAAATTCCTCTAGAGCGGTTCTCATGACTCCCACAAATGGACTCTAGTAAAATGGGACACTATATGTAAAACTAAATCGCAGGGAGGGATGGGGCTTTGTGATTTGGAAATTGACATCTTAATTGTAGGAGCTAAACTGTGGTGGAGATGGCTAACCCATTCCCAGGATCCATGGGCCAAACTGTGGCTTGCTAAATATGCTTTCGAGTGGGACATTCAGGAATTAATTTGGTTTTCGAAAGAGAAACCAGGTTCTCATATTCGGAAAACGGCCTGGGTTGGGTGGAGCTTGGTTCAGCAGCATTTTTTTTGGGAGATCCGAAATGGTCAAATGACTTGGATTTGGGAGGACGCTTGGAAACAACTTCCCCCATTGGAAAGATTGGGACTTTACCCTATGATTCAGGCTGAATGTAGTAACAGAGGAATATTAAAGGTAGCGAACTTATGGGGGGATTAGGAACTTGGTTCTCATACCATTCTTGGGTCTCTTTCCCATTTCTAGATAGGTTAGGTCCAAAGGCGGAAGTTATTTAGATAGAGGAGGACCTTCTTTCGAGATGCATCAAAAGGAAGGAAGGTCATGATAAAATTCACTGGGGATATAGTCCGAAAGGGGTTTTTTCCAATAAAGAGGCCTACAACTTGCTAATAAGGAATCATATGATCCCAGATGATAAAACTTGGAGAAACCTCTGGGTAGGAAGCTCTAGCCTAAAATTACCACTTTTTGCAGGCTAGTAATGCATAATAGAATCTTAACAGGTGAAAATTTATAGAAATGTGGGATGTATGGCCCTTACCAATGTCCACTATACAAGTAGGCAGAGGAAACAATGTTGCATCTTCTGGACTCCTGTAATTTTTTGTCTAATCTCTGGGACCGAGGAGCAATGATTTTTCGTTGTTCTGCTAGATTGTGTCAAAACCTGACAATAAATCTAATTCATTGGCCCAAACAACCTTTCCTTAATAACATATTGAACCGTATGTGGGAAATATTTCCCAATTTCCTGATCTAGGCAATATGGAATGAGAGAAATGCCATGATTTTCTATTCTAAGGCTTCACTACTTTCCAACGTTTGGGATTGCATGGCGGCCAAAATGAGGGAGACCATTCTTCTATGTAATAGGTCGAGAAGGGAAATGAACTATCTGGTAATGAAAGGAAGATATTGGGGAACTAGGGCTTGACAAGCCTTGAGACGGTCCTATTGACAAATCTTAAACCCATGTCGATTATTCAGATCCCAGATCATTGGATTCCACCGCCGTTGGGTTTCTTGAAGCTTAATTTCGACGGAGCCTCTAAGGGAAACCCTGGTAAGGCAGGGTATGGATTTATTGTGCGCAAACCAAGTGGTGAAATGGCTGTTTTTGGTTACAAATTTTTGGGAAACGATACCAATAACACAACAGAGATTGAGGGTTTGCTACATGGGATTGTCTTGGTATCAACAAATTTTTGAATGATGGTCATTACGGAAGGCGAATTGCAAATGATCATTCTTCTAGATACCAAACTGTAAAACAGTTCCCTAAGTGCTAAGATGTCATCCTCTCGGTGTTTGGAAATCCATGTTGATTCCCTTCATACTCTTCTCATTAATGCTTATGCGGTCCGCTTCTCTCATGTAAGAAAAAATGGTAATAAAGTGGTGGATATTTTGGCTAACTTAGGGGTGGGGACGTGTAATACGGTTAATGCTAAGGACTGGAACATGATTCTCGACTTGAAGGCTCAAGCCCAGTGTAAATATTTAATTCAAACTGATGGTACTTATGTCCAGATGGAGGGTTGGGATAGCTACAGCGCTGGCATGAAATCTCTCCAGCATCTGGCGCCTCCTGGGTGCAATATTTGATTTAACATTATGACCAGGAGGTGTGTTAATATCCGATGGCCTATGCGATGGCTTGTGAATATGTTTTAGTGTTTTCGATGGTGGAATGTAAGTTTGTTTATTATGACCATGGGAGGAAAGGTGATGTGTGTTAATGGAAATATTGATTCATGATCTAAGGATGGGATTGTTGTGATCATTTTACAAGATGGCATCATCATGACGAGGATCAGGTTGTGGCTATATATCACAATGCAAGGTTGTGAGATAAACAACAATGGGACGTGGTATGTCTTACCTCTTATTTACATTCTAATTTTTATAAAAGTGTAGGAGGTTAGTACCTAGTTCACTATGGTGGGGGATAAAAGTAGAGGTAAGAGGCCGACGTTTTAGCCAGATCTCCAGGAGCTGGCTTCCTGGGCTCAAGGAAAATATCCGTGGGAGTCTCATATGATTGAGCTGGAACTTCGGCAATATATTCAGAATCGTATCAATGCTATTGAGAAAAGTTTCTGGGAAGAACTTGACAATTAGAAACTGAAAGAGAAGTGTAAAAAGTTTGAAGAATGGATTCTATACCCAGGTCACATGGTGGGTTGAGTCAGTTTATACAAAAAAATGATAGCCTTGTTTTGGGTTCTACAAAACCTGGTTGGTTGGGCTATATAGGATCGTCCCTCTGAGGCATCAGATGGTTCACTTTTGGATCCATGGAATGCATCTATAGCGGCTTCAGTCCAGTGAATTGAGACCAAAGTGGACAGAATTGAGGCTAAAATGGGTTTTCTAACTTCTTGCTTGGGTTTCCAATTTCCACCTTCGTCCATGACTGAAGAGGTCAAGTATGATTTCCCTGGTAATATTCCCAGAGGAGGTCAAGACTTATCTTATATCTTATTATAAGTTGGTTGTGGAGGAATGTGATCTACCCTCTGAACTTGCTTACTTATGCTTCTCTCATTTTGATGGGATTTATGGTTTCATGTTCCTATTTAAATTTCCTTTATATATATACGATGAAATGGATAGGTAGTGGCTTGCTTCCAAAGCGGTCAATTCTATTCCTTTATGCTCTCTGTATTTGCAATGGTTTTCTTATTCAATAGGTCTGAGGCATCGGTGTAGCAATGTTGTTCATAAAGTTTTGGTATGATTCCTAGATCGCGACCTGCTGGTTAATCTAGGTGAACAAGGTTTTTTGTGTTTGCACTATGGGGATTTGGGTTTTCATTTGGACTAGATCATTTACAGGATTTTTGATGGTTACAGAGTATGATTCTCTGGGTGTTATATGTCGGTACTACTGGGGTGATGAACTAAATTTTAAATGTAATGTGTCGCAACATCCCTGGGTTTATGGGTCTGAGTCTATGGGATGGGAATTCAGGATGGGCTCCCTTCTGACAAATATAACTGGGGGACATGGGTTTCTTTTTTTCAAAGTAGCAATTTCCTTTATTGGTTTATTGGTAAATTGTTGGTTTATTGGTCAATACTGAGAGGGGCGGGGGTGAATCAGTATTGTTATATTTTTACTAATTTAACCACTTTTTAAATCTATTATTAAAGACACATAACAACAAGAATACATAGAACACAATTTTAACGTGGAATCCCAATAGGGTAAACCACCAATACGTCCTATTACTGCAATTTTTTTTTTACAAATAGATTTTCCCATTGCTACAGACAAGGATGATATTACACCCTATTTACCAATACCAATTGGAAGGAGGCTACGACCCCTTGGTTTCTTAGCTATGAATGAAAGGATGATACACCAACCTATTTACCAATGACAATTGGAAGGAGGCTACAATCCCCTGGTTTATCAGCTACAACTGAAAGGAGGCAACAACCCCCCGCAGGCATGTTTCCTGCCGTAGCGCCGCCCTACCACCCTAATATGTTTCTCATGATTTCTCTTCCATTAAATTCTGTAACACCCACTAGTCTCTGATTCTGATCATGTAATTCGAACTGCAGAGACCTCTTCCTTCTTATTCAGCCTATTGCTTAAATACTTCTCACCATTTAAGCTTCTTTCAATAGTTGCATCTCTTCAAACTGAACAAACATACCTTTCACTATTATGCTCTTTCTGATATGAATATCACACCTTTTAGAATGTCCTTTCATGTTCTTCCATTGATTCTGTACCTTAGAGATCATTTCCATAGCTTGGAAACCATTTCTGCACCTCTATCCAACATTTGCGGGTGCTTCTGCACTGCCAAACTTCTTTCTGTAGGATCAACTTCCTGATCCAATTAGATTCATTGATCTTATCTCTAAGTCAATTAGGACTGTCGATCTAACCATCCATTTCCACCTCAAAATCTCCTTTCCGCACCAAGATTTCTTCATCAATGATTCCCCACCGTTGATCTTCATAGGGAATTTTCTTGACCATCGATCTCCATATTGTGGGATGCAGGATGCAAAATGTCAACTGTCTACTTTTTCCTTTCTACAAACTCCTTTCTACAAGCTTCTTTCTACAAGATCCTTTCCACAATTCTTCTTCTGCACCGTTGATCTATTTTATTGGAACTAATTTTAGCCGTCCGATCTCTCCAGATTGCAGGATGTAGAAATATCACACTTTCCTATTTTGTACTTCTGCAATTTTCTTCTGCAGCTTTGTTTTTGCATTGTGTATTTCGGGATGTGGGATGCAGAATCACATGTTCCTATTTTGTACTTCTGCAATTTCCTTTTGCAATTTTGTTTTTGCATTTTCCTGGACTGTCGATTTCCTTACAGATTTACCCCTGAATGTCTATCTTGATATTTTGTGGAACTTTGGATTTTTCTCCTAACTTATCTAAACTTGATCTTCATCGTTAGATCTAGTGTGGGTCACTCCCTGACCATCCGTTCTAGAACTAATGCACATCTACATTCTGTCTTTGCAGATTATACAAAAACTGATCCTCATTCATCGGATCTCATGCAGATAACTATGCCACCTCATCATCATGCCATGTCATCACTACCTTAGTATTTCACTGAGTACATCATCATGAGGACACCATCATATTCCATGTCATGATATGTGTCATTCCACATCCTTAACTATGCCATGCCATCTCATTACTACCTTAGTCCTTCACTGAGTTTGTCCTGCCATCATATTCACTGGTTATTCCTTTGTCATTAGTAAACACCTTTGACATTAATGACAACTATAACTCAAATTTGCCAACAATATCCCCCTTTGGCATTGATGGAAACATCTAAACATTCTCCCTCTTTGAAAAAATGACAAAGGATGACCTTTTATGCCAAAGCTATACTTATTTTGATATAGTATTTCCTGTTTTTCTACTTTCTGACAACTCCCCCTATCATCATATCTCCCCTTTGTTAACTAAAATGTGTTATTTAATAAATGTATTATCATTTATATTAACACTTCCTTTCTTGTAACAGGTTCTTGGATAATAGCTTAACTGATAGATCCATGGACTCCCCCTATAACTGTACTTCCTTTCTTTTTGCCAACATTTTTGTGACAGAGTTTACATTCAACATTTTTTTTTTCACGCTTCCATTTTCTGTCTAGGATACATTTTTTTTTAAACTCTATTCCTTCTTCCATATCTAATGGTCGATTCTTCCTGTAAGTTAATTGGATTCCACTTTTACAAGAATTCCTTAAGCCTGTGCATTTAGATATTCATATAAAAACCTATCATATACTGTTGGATTCTTTTGTACTTTATATCTATATTATCAACTGTCTAGAGACCCATAACTTCAGATCCTCAACATAGAGATTACTTCGGTTTATTACATAGTTTCTCTGGTCTCACTATCTTAGACACAAAGACTCATAACCTCAACCTTTTCCTTTGTCAATGTTGAACTCATCCTACTACCTTATCAATAGACTGAATTTTTTATTTTTAGACTTGATTTTTCTTCTACTATCAACAATTTTTATGCGTCATGACTTCAAATTCTAAGTGAATATAATGATCTTTATCTTCTATTTGATTGCAAACATCATGGTCTTCATGACTCTCACATTTTGTTGTTCTCACCTTGCTTCATACTTTCTCTTATGTCATCCATACACCAACCTTGATCACCCATCATCTTTGAAGAAGATAGCTTTCAATATACTTCAACATTAGACACGAATTGAGTTTTTTCTTAGATACCAATTGGAATTTTCTGACTTTAACTCCCCTTGAGTATAATATCTCTTATAATGTTATTTTCAGGGTTTTCTTTAAATCACAAGAGGGATTTTTTAGAAAAGGATCCCATAGTCATCACTACATCCTTCTTCATCTCTTTCATCCTTATCTACATTAGGGTATTCTTCTACATCACTATGTAGCTTTCCCACATGATGAGTGTCATTTTTATATATGACCTCACTATTCTCAACATCAACTACAGAGACTTCATTAATGACCGAAAGTTGTGTTTCTTCTGAAGCTTCTAATTCTTTCATCCACACCTTTTCAAGAAGTGTACTATTTACTTGTCCGTCACCATGCTATGTGATGGTATCCTGTTCCTTTTTCATCCTTTGATTTTCTCCCCCGACTCTGCATTCAACCACCTTGTTACCAAACTTATGACAGTAATGAAAATAACCATGCAAATTTTCTTTATCCACATAAGGTCTTTGGTCTCTCTGTTTCCTAACTACCATTTTCTTCCACTGTCTCTAAACTTCTACTAGAGCATCACATTTCAGTTTACAATTCCTAGCCAAGTGTCCAAAGTTATTACATTTGTAACACTCTATATCAAACCTTTGGAGAATTCCAAACTAGTTATGATTCCTTACCTTCGGCTTTTTAATTGAATCCTTCTTGTACTCATGAACTTTTTCATAAGCCTTGCATTTCAAGGATTTATGACCAAAGTTATTACAGGAATAACAATGACCCAAAAATATTTTCTGATTTCTATTTATTACTTGTCTCTTGAGCTCCTCATGAGTTTTTTCTTTGTCATGAAAAGATAAAGCATGTTCTTTGCACTTTTCCCTTTTAACAGGACTCTTCAGTTCTTCAGGATAGCTCTTTGTGCTTCCTCTTTGATTAGTGAGTGGGAAAATCTCTGGATTATTTTCTTTAATGAACCCTAAACAAAATCTGTCACTGGATGATATTTGACTATTCAGAATGTCATCCAGAATCTTTGAGTTGTTTTAAACTTAGATTTGATGAATTTTTCCTCAACCCCTTCTCTAAGTCAAGCAATTTCTTTGTCAAGTTTTTAAGAATCTTGAATTCTCTTTCTGAGAAGAACTACTAGATCTTCCTCACTCTTCTTTGCCTCTTGAAGTTGGTTTCTCAAATCAGTAATTATCTGATTTGTCTCTTCTTGGTATTTAGTCAATTTCTCTTTCAAAACTTTGTTTCTTTTCCTACATCTTTCAATTTCATCCACAACATCCATGTATTTAGCTTATATGTCCACTTATGATTCCTCATCTCGGTTTGTTGTTCCTAAAAATAGGATTTCATTATCTTCACTCATCTCCTCATCTTCACTTTATTCCTTGGAATAGAATTTCTTCCTTTTTTATTTAAACTTATTCTTACCCTTATGACATCAAGAATCTTCATGGTCACTCTCCTCTTGTTTTGGGTAGGAGCACTTATGGGAAAAATGTCCAATCCTTCCATAGTTAAAAAATTTAAAAGGTAGCTTACCTTTGTATTTCCTAGTGCCTTTCTTAATTTTTCTTACAAAGAGGGCTTCCTCATAATATAGATTCTCTGATTGATTTTTGGAAGAGACTTTAAATGCTGCTTCTTTCTTTGAGGTTTCATTTCGTCTAGTTCTCATCTCATCCGTAGTGAGAATTCCATGCAACTCATCTACTGTAACTATTTTAAGATCATCTCGTTCCTCTAGGGTGGAAACCTTTGAGTCATGTCTCATTGGTAATGTTCTTAGTATCTTGCTTACCACTTCCCTTTCTTTCAATTTTCCTCCAAGACCTCTAATAGCATTAACCACCTCATCCACATGAAGAAGGTATTCCCCAATATTTCCTTCTTCTCTCATTTTAAGGATTTAAAATTGACTTTTATATGTACACAGTTTGAATTATTTGACCTTAGATGCTCCTTCATAAATAATATTCAATTTATCTCAGGCTTGTTTGGCAGAAGTGCATTGCATAACCTTAGTAAACACAGTGTTTGTTAGTCCACTCAAGATTGCATTTAGGGATTTGAAATTACCTTCATATTCACCTAGTTCAACTGTGTCTGTAGGGTATTGGTTTCCTATTTTAAGGTTCTTTTCTGTTACTACCCAAACCTTCCATCCCAAGGACATCAGATGACACATCATTATTACACTCCAATAAGCATAGTTTTCTTATGTAAATAGTGGAAGTCTGTTAGTGGCAAAGCCTTCTTGTTGATCCATAGTGGTTTTATAAAGGATCTACCTTCCAGTGGTTAAACTGTGTTGAAGGAACCCGCTATGATACCAATTGTTGGTTTATTGGTCAATACTGAGAGGGGCGGTGAATCAGTATTGTTATCTTTTTACTAATTTAACCACTTTTTAAATATATTATTAAAGACACATAACAACAAGAATACACAGAACACAATTTTAATGTGGAAGCCTAATAGGGTAAACCAACAATACGTCCTATTACTACAAAATTGTTATTTACAAATAGTTTTTCCTGTTGCTACAGACAATGATGGTATTACACCCTATTTACCAATACCAATTGGAAGGAGGACATGACCCCCTATTTTATCAACTATGACTGAAAGGATGCTACAACACCTTATTTACCAATGCCAATTGGAAGGAGGCTACAACCCCCTGGTTTATCAGCTACAACTAAAAGGAGGAAACAACCCCCTACAAACCTGTTGACTACCCTAGCGCTGCCTTGCCACCCTAATATATTTCTCACGATTTATCTCCCACTGTATTCTGTAACACCCACTAGTTTCTAATTCTGATCATGCAATTCGAACTGCAGAGACCTCTTCCTTCTTACCGAGGCCGATTCTTAAATACTTCCCACCGTTTAAGCTTCTTTCAATAGTTGTGTCTCTTCAAACTAAACAAACATACCTTTCATTGTTGTGCCCTTTCAGAATGTCCTTTCATGTTCTTCCATTGATCCTGCACCTCAAAGACCATTTTTGCAGCTTGGAAACCATTTCCGCACCTCTGTCCAATGTTTGCAAGGGATTCCACATTGCCAAACTTCTTTTCACAGGCCAAGTTTTTGATCCAATCGGACTCGTTGATCCTATTTCTAAGTCAATATGGGCCGTCAATCTAGCAATCGATTTCCACCTCAAAATCACCTTTCCGCACCAAGATTTCCTCATCAATGATTCCCCACCGTTGATCTTCGTAGGGCGTTTTCTTGACCGTCAATCTCCATATTGTGGGATGCAGGATGCAGAATGTCAACTGTCCACTTTTTCCTTTCCATGAACTCCTTTTCGCAAGATTCTTTCCACAAGCTCCTTTCCACAATTATTCTTCGACACCGTTGATCTGTTTTAGCAGAACTAACTTCAGCCGTCTGATATTTCCAGATTGCGGGATGCGTGATGCAGGATCCGGAATCACACTTTCCTATTTTGGACTTCCACAACTTTGTTTCTGCATTGCATATTGTGGGATGCATGATGCGGAATCACACTTTCCTATTTTGGACTTCTGCAATTTCCTTCCACAACTTTGTTTCCGCATTTTCCTGGACCGTTGATTTCCTTGCTGATTTACCCCTGATCATCTATCTTGATATTTTGTGGAGCTTTAGATTTTCTACGTAACTTATGTAAACTTGATATTCACTATGAGATCTAGTGCAGGTCACTCTTTGACCATCCATTCTATAACTAATGTAGATATGCATTCTGTATTTGTGGATTATACAAAAATGGATCCTCATTCATCGTATCTCGTGCAGATAACTATGTTGCCTCATCATCGTGCCATGTCATCACTACTTTAGTCTTTCATTGCATAAATCATCATGAGGATACCATCATATTCCATGTCATGATATGTGTCATGCCACATCTTTAACTATGCCATGCCATCTCATTACTACCTCAGTCTCTCACTCAGTTTGTCCTGTCATCATATCCATTGGTTATTCCTTTGTCATTTGTGAACACCTTTGACATCAATGACAACTATAACCCAAATTTTCCAACACTCTGAACATGCTTACTTATGCTTCTCTCATTTGGATAGGATCTATGGTTTCATGTCCTTGTTTAAATTTCCTTTATATATATACGATGCAATGGATAGGTAGCGACTTGCTTCCAAAGCGGTCAATTTTATTCCTTTATTATCTTTGTATTCACAATGGTTGTCTTATTCAGTAGGTCTGAGGCATCGGTGCAACAATGTTTTTCATAAAATTTTGGTATGATTCCTAGATCACGGTTGCTAGACAATCTAGGTGAATAAGGTTTTTATGTTTGCACTGTGGGGAGTTGGGTTTTCCATTTGGACTAGATCATTTACACTATTTTAGGTGGTTATGGAGTATGATTCTGTGAGAGTTATATGTCAGTACTTCTGGGGTGATGAACTAAATTTTAAATGTAATGTGTCGTAGCATCCCTGGTTTTATGGGTATGAGTCTATGGGATGGGAATTCAGGATGGGCTCTCTTCTGACAAATGTAATTGGGGGACATGGGTTTCTTTTTTTCAAATAAACAATTTCCTTCTGCTAGCTAGATGGTCAGGTTGGGATGGATGATTAGTAATTTTTCATCGATGATGTAACCTATTTTGTCAGGACCTTTTGTTTTTAATATAATGTGAATACTAGACTTACAAAAAAAAAATCAATCAATCATCAATATAATACTGAACTTGCTACATTAGTATAGGAATACTGAATCTATCTCAGCAATCATGTCAATAATCATCAGTGTGAAACCACTGAAAACATCTCAACAATCATCAGTATAAAAATACTAAAGAAAACATATAGGAACTCATCAGTATGAAAATACTGAAGAAAACATCTCAACAATTATCAGCATAACAATACTGAAGCAATCATCTCAACAATCATCAATATAACAATATTGAAGATACATATTTCCCTCTAACCATCTTGAAGTAGCATCACAGTGAGTTCTTTGCTAGATATATCCAGGAATTTTGTCTAACTTACTAACCCTTTCGAGCCAACAAGCCTAATTAGACAGAGGGATCTTCTTGGGGACCAACAAGCCGTGTCTTGGTTTACACACCCACTTGGGTTAAACTAATCTAGCCAGACATACTAATCCCCCTAGGATCAACAAGCCTCATCTGAATAACCCTTTTGGAAAAACAGTCCTAGCAAGAATTACCCAACTCTAGAATGAGCTACTGCCACTACATCCTTCTTCCATCTACCTTCACTCCCTCTTTCGTGAAAGGTCCTTTTGGACTACACCAAGCTTGTCTCGAAATTATTCAAACTTTACATGATCCAAAAGCTTAGTCAACATATCTGCCACTTGTTCCTCTGTAGGAACATACTTGAGATTTATATCTCCTTTCTGCAACTTGTTCTTTAACATTCTATTCTTGTACATACACAACTACATCGTACATTTACAATTTGCATCATTCTTCTTTTGTGCATTTGTAACTACATCATTCTTCTGTTGTACATCCGTAATGGTATCGTACATTCACAACTTGCATCATTCTTCTTTTGTCCATCTGTAACTACATCATTATTCTTTTGTGCATCCACAACGGTATCATACATTCACAACTTGCATCATTCTTCTTTTGTGCATCTATAACTGTGTCATTCTTATTCGTAACTATATTGTACATCCACAACTTTATCATTCCGTCTCTTGTAGGTGATTGCATAGAATCCTTCCTACAAGTAAAATACAATTGTATGATTCGAAACATTTTGTAACATATTCATAATGACATACATAAATATATATGTCATACAATCATGCAACTATTTCTGCTAATGCAACAATCATCTATATATGGTAACTTTCCATATGTCTTCCATCTTTCCAAGACATTATTTAATCATAAGTAGCAATGGAACATTGTACAACAACATAATACACTTACCCATCACCTGCATATTAGTAGTAAATTACAAATATTCTACTATGCATAATACATTTCCTACATCTAGAAACATATCACATCTTTTCACAACACAATATATAGGAAATGACAATTCAAATACTTATCTTTGTTTTTTTGGTAGACTTCATCTTGATCTTTGTCTTCTTGAATTACCATAGCCTCTGCCAAATGTGTTCAACTTCATCATTTGATTATGAGGACCTGTTCCTACCTTTCTCATGATCGAAAATGCTAAGAAAGTCTTCTTACACCACAGATCACATAGAATTGTGTTTGTGTGTCCTACCAGTGCATCCTTTCTTATCCAATGATGAAATGGATAAGAGGATAACCTTCATCTTCATCGGTATAATTATTTTGAATTATATTCCTCATTACTTGAGAAATATTTACTTTCTTTCTTATCAGCTGCAATATTTTCATCCTTGGTTGTATTGAGATAAACAATCTGCTTTTTGCAATATGTTGGAATACTTAGTATTGCCAACTTAATCAAAGTCTTCATATATTTCTAGTACCCTTTAGGAACCACACCATTTTCTCTCCATATTTTACTTGGATAAATAAAGTGTCCTCTGGATTTTATCATACCTCTAATCTCAAGAATCATGTCAAGATTCTCAAACTTTGAGATCTATCGTAGTCTCTCCCTTTGAGGTGGAGCACCATCCTCTATATACATCTCTATTATGACATTGGGGTGACAGGTAGCCTCCTCTACCATTAGACTTCTTTGTATCCATCTATGTCATTGGTCGAGGTTAGAAGATATCAAGATCCTTCATCTCTAACTTTGTTGCAAGTTTTCTCTTTTCCTTTATAGGATTCTATCTTCATCCTTGTAGTAAAGGTTGGGATCTCCATCACTCTAGTTGATCCTCAAGTTTCTCATGTGATTGTATGTGCTATCCCATGGGTGCCTACTCAGCTTGTACAAATCTTTCTGTGCATAGGTGGTTCTCTGTAGAGAGTCTCAAACCATATAGCTAGTTTGATCTATTCTTCTACTTTGATTACACCAATTGTCTAGTGTAATATCTACTACTAAAGAGGTGTGTCTATCCTTTAGAGAAATGTCTTGTTGACTTTTTCTTTCTGATAGAAACCACGAACCTTGCTTCGTATCTTTTGATACTTGATCTATGGTACACTTGATCTTGTATATATACCTATAAGACTTCATAAAACTTCCCTTCATGTATTGAACTCATATCCAAACATCATTCTGTATTATCGACTGGTACATCTGGATCATATCATCATTCCATTCATCACAACTGAACTATTAAGTTGTGAGATGTCCTTCTATTCTTGGTGGGAATGTTATTCATGCTTTTTCTTTCTCTGCTTGGAATGAGTGGTTAGGGCTTGATTGTCATCTCTTCTTCTTTTTCCATCAACCAATCATGCATTCCTCCATATGTGATTTCCTACTAGAAAAAATCTCTTGACTGAATTTGGAAGACCATTCAAAATTATAATTTATGCTTCTGTTTCTTTTACATTGTCTTCAATGGCTTCTAATTGCTCCTTGAGATGAGATCTTCTTGTGAAGTAATCATTGAATGTTTTCTGACATTGCACCTTCACGACCTTGAGTTGAATTCTCAAGGTCATCTTCGTACATGTTTTTCATTTCATCAAACATATCCTTGGGAGTATTTAAGGATGATACAAGTGAGATCCAATGGAGACGGAAATACTCATCTTTGTTTTGACTAGGTCCTTCTTTGCTTTGACTTCATCTCCATCTGGATCTGCAGCGTCTTCTTTTACATAGTTCTTCATGGAATTCTTCTTCAAGTATGATAAGCACTATATAATTCCATTCTTAGAAGTTCTTAACTCTTTCATGCTTGTACTCAAGCTTGGTACTATTTGTCATCATGATAAAAATGAGAACCTCAAATGGAAATAGAGAGGGTGGAACTTACCAGTAAGATTGCTTCAACTTGATGCTTGCTTGAAGGATATTTTGAAAGACTACTCTAGTGGACCTAGGGTTTGACAGAGAAACCCTAATTTTTCAACTTATGTATCTTTCATATATGGTTGGATAGAAAGATGTACTTCCTCAAGGAAAGCTGAGAAACATACTTATTTTCCCAAAACTATTGACATAACTCCAAAATATATTATGCCCTAGTTTTCTCCGGTAGTAGCGTTAGGTCAAAAAATGAAAGTCCACAAAATGAGAAAATTCTTACATATATAGATGCTCCCTCATAGGGAGAATTTGATGTTCCTCCTTCTGCAACTGATTGGTGGAGGGAAGTGCCCAGAACAAGAAGCCCTAGTTTTTCTCTGGTTTCTTCTGTAGAAATGACTGATATTCTTTCTGCTATAGCTCTGAATGTTCAACTCCTCAAGGTCTAAAACTTGGTCCTGAGGTATCCTGGTCTGTCTTCTTTCAAACCCCATAGATTATAGCAAAATTGGATTCACCAAGTGGTACTTATGCGAAGTTTGCTAAGGTGACGTATTTCAAGACTGTTCAACATAGCAAACAGGAATGATTTGAAGAACCCCCCCTAGATTTATATGTATAAAAAATGGGTGAATATCTACGATATATAGAAATATTTGAAGGAAATTTTATTAATAATATAATAATGATATATATATAAATTAGGAGAATATTTATTTTCATTATATAATGTTGTAAAATCCTCTTGAATCTTTCATTTTATTATATAATGTTGTAAAATCTTGGTTATTATTTTACTAAGTTGTAAGATATTGTAAAATTTTGGCGAATATTCCACTTAATTATAAAAAGATTGTAAAAACTAGCAAATCTTTCACTTATTTATAGAATATTGTAAAAATAGAGGAACAACAACATTAGTCAAATAACATGAATCACATCATCAAAAATAGAACATGTAGACTCACGAGTCACAAATGGAAGGTGTCAATGAAACACAACTGCACTGACTATATTCAAGGCAAGTGGGGACTCCACTTGTTATCTCGTCCGTTAATGGCCCAGTGGCCATCTAGGGACCTGAATCTTTGAGAAACCGATAAACTAATAGAATCAGACATTATGCTCGATCTTGGCCTCCACTAGCCAATTGAGGTTGTGGGGGCTAATAAAGTTATGCATTGTAATTATGTCAATTGATTACTGCATTAGATGAATGTTGATCTTGTGTCAATAGGTATCCTATGATCAATGCATAGGAACCTAGTGCGTAGGCCATTTTTCTCTTCGCTTAGTTATGTAGAGCTCATTTATTTTTTTGAATAACAATAAGTATTTACATAGAAAATATACAATTAGCATAAAAGAAACTAAAAAGTGAAGACAATTAATTCATGCAACTAAAAGTTAATAAAAACATATTTTCTCAAACCTTGAATGAATGGAAATAGACTAAAACCAATCTTGATTCAAGCTACAACAAAGGGTTCAATCAAGCATCAAATGAGGACTAGTGAATCACCCTTGAATTTAAGTATGTATGTGTAGCTTTTCCACCAAATTTGGGTGTGGCCCTCTACGATAAGTTGAGCTAGTCACATCTTATGCACTTCTCTTAGGTTATGAAAAATAAATCATAAACTTCATATTGTCACAACCAATGGTTCAACTTGACAACAATAATCTCACCTTGATAGGGCTTAAAATCCACTTTGAATAGATGTTGATAAGATGTGCTTCTAGAGCTTGGCCTCTCTTTTTCTATCTTTTTCATTAGGGATTTATCTTGAGATTTTTTATTTGTTGGGTGTTATAGGAAAATTAGTTACAAATAATGGATTTTTCCCCAACAAGAGGTTTATTCTCCTTGATAGAACAAGATGGACTAATTTCTTTTTTTATTAAATTAGATCAAAGAAAATTTAAAATAGTGACGAAACAAAAACATAATACCTCTTGGTCCTCGGTTGTTTCTTGTCTATGAATATCAATTGGTAGCTTGAATCCTCACCATTTGGAATCTATGAACACCTACACCCAGTCAAACTCAAGATATGTTTACTCTTTCTTTTGACAATAATCATAAAGATATATTAAAATGTAGTTAACCTATTGTAAACAGGAAATAAATTTTCCAATTCTATATTATGAACAATATGCATTAACAATTAAATACCAATTTATCAAGATTTAAGGGTGTAGAAGAGATATCTATATTAGGAAACTTGGAAGTTTACAACAATATTGAATACATGGTCATCTCGATTTTGACCTCCTCACTCAAGCTTGGGTTTCTCCTACCTTTACCTTATTCAAACTCTCACTTAATTCAAGGATTTAGATCACCATACTGTGAGGGAGCCTACAAAGGTGGACCTGGATTACCTTAAGCTATTTAGATTAAACTTGTAGAGAAATGTCTAGGAATTCTCTTAAAGAAAGGTATTGGTAGCAAAGCGTTCTCCTAGTATATTAAGGGCTAACCAATATAATCCTTACCATCTACGATTATTCTATTTATTCTTAGAGAGATCAATTCATGTGGTTTAAGATCAAAATCAAAGACATACACGTGTACACCTCTAGTGCATCACTCAAAACCAACATTTTGTACCTTTTATATGCTTTTTGGTTCACTTCGAGATATTCTATGGGTTGCTTCAAAGCAAGACATGGGTGCCTATTGTTTTCCACAAACTAGAGAACAATCACAATAAGGGGTTGTCCAAAAGAGGCACTAAGAGAATCAAAATCATAAAGGTCATTATAGGTGAGAATATAAGGTTAAGGATGACTAAACAAAGTTATAACAAGTACTATCATGATAGCCAAAATCTCCATTAGAGCTAAACCACTGCTAAAAGAGCTTGAATTTTCCATCTAGTGATAGAATTAACATTGTCATAACCCCGTTGATGCCAGTGATTTTTTCTTATCACCTCACATATTATTTAACTAATTCATATTTTGGAATGTCTTCATTCAATTATCTACTATATTTGCAGCTTAAGGTTATTTTCCCACCTTCCTTGTATTGATTTTTGGATCATGCAACTATTCCACGGGAATGGAAAACAAAATGGTTATGATAGCAAATATGATTTGCAAACTATTATGGATATTCCATGAGGTAGATCATCACAACATATTTGAGTATAATACTATAAATAGAATTACATTATATTATACTATATAGTAAATTTTTAGGATTAAGTTGTGATATTAGAATCACGCCACTTGAAATACTGAAATGAGTTCACCAAAAAAGATTATGAATACAATATTAATAAAAATTCACAACATTAACAAACTGAACACAAAATATAACTTTGAGAAATTGGTGAAGGTGAAAACTCTAGCCAGAAATAAGGATTGTGCATTGCTCTTTTAATTATTTGTTTTTATAATGCAAGATACATATAAATATTTGTTCACTATATAGCGAGTAGACATTGTGCCATATGATAGGTCACTAAAGGATTAACTTCTTCCTCTATGAACCCATTGTAAAGGAAAACTGAGACTAAGACCAATGTAAATCTTTAATATTTTGTGAAATTGCATAGATCCCATTTTGTTAACCATAAAACCTTGAAGATAATATTTTGAATACCTGATTTAGTACATTAGTTTTGCTTGTACATTATGTGGAAAAATACAATGGGGAATACAATCTTTTTTATTAACTTCTAACAAACACCCTCTGCTGCACATTTCTAGTCTTTCCAATTTCTAGAGCTAACTTGAAATAATACTTTGTACTAAATAGTTCTATGATAACAAGAATCACATAAATGTATACATCATAAGAAATGAAATGATGTCTCTCACTCCACTAAAGTCTGTTCAAGGAAATCTACTCATCCCAATAGCATATTCTCTACCATATGGTGTCCAACCCCCCTCTTTGGACCTAGCGAAACACACATAGTACAACTTAGACAATATCAAGGTGAACGTTGTAAATGATGCTCCTGCTTCAAAGACACCCTTTTGCATTGTTTCACAAGAAACATTGGTTGATTGGTAAAAACCCATGTATTTCGTATGGTAGGAGTTTCTTGCTACACCACCAACAAAGCAAGCCTTTGCAATGATGAATGTCAACCTACAAGAAAAAGATGATTGTTAGTCTTATTGATATTATTCTTGGAATTTGTTACAACCTTTTGAGAACACAAATGTAGTGAGTTTTATGGATTTATTTTCTAGTCCATCAAGCTATGGTCTAGTGGTTGAGATATGGAGCATTTCCATCCATAAAAACAACCCAAGTTTGGAGAACCTGAGTGGACCTAATGGGTAATAACTTGTACCATTTATGTGGAGGTCACGGGTTCAAAACTTGCGAGGGATAGGGTTGCTCATTGGCCGCTTGTGATGAGGCTCGAAGAGTAGGATACCCCTGGGATAGAGGTTCACCCTGGTCGTCTTTGGGACATCTCAACCCCTGGTGAGTCACAGGTTATTGGTATATCTAGCTTGCATGTTGTTGGAGGTTATTGTTCCCATGGTTTAAATAAAAACACCAGGTACAAAATCCAAAACCCTAGTGGGAATAGAGCCCTAGGTTACATATTGTGCAAGTTAAAGAAAAAGAAATCCTTTTGTACTACAACAATAGCGTTGGAAGAGATTCACATATGCCTCAATTTACATTAAACCATCTTATGCAAGAGGGAACAAGTATTACCAGGTTACAATGAATAAAAAAATATCCCATGCACGAGATCCTCTTGACCCGAGATATCTACCACAACATCTTGTGGTATCCATTATCAGTGCCTGACTTAGAAAGAGAAACAAAAATGCGCCAACTCCATAACCAGTTTCTATATATGAATCATTAACACAGTAAGTGTATTCATTATTCTGGTATGGAACAACCTGAGCCTACAATGAATGAATATGGTAAGGATGATTAATAAACTATGAAAAATGACAGAAAAATATGGATTTATTTTCCATTGTCCTCTCAGAACAACTAATTTATTCAACTCACAAACAATCAATATTAAAATTTTCGAGAGGGAAAGAGTATTACACATGCCTTAATTCACATCAAGTCACCTTATTCAAGAGGAAAGAGTATTGCTAAGTTGCAATGAATAAAACAATAGCCCATGCACGACATCCTCCTAGCCAGAGAGATATAACACAACATAGACATCTTATGGAAGGAATTATCAATTCTTGACTTACAAAGAGAAACATAAATCCCCCCACTCCATAACCAGTTTCTATATCTGAATCATAAACACAGTAAGTGTATTTAGAATTCTGGTTTGGAACCACCTAAGACTGAAATGAGTGAATATGGTAGCAATCATCAATAAACTATGAACACTAAGAGAAAACTAAGAATTTATTTTCCATTGTCCTCTCATAACAAGTAATTTATTCAACTCACAAATAATCGATTTTAAAATTTTTAGGAGGGAAAGAGTAGTACACATGCCTTAATTCACATCAAATCGTCTTATTTAAGAGTGAGAGAGTATTACTAGGCTGCAATGAATAAAACAATATCCCATGCATGAGATCCTTGTGGCCTGAGAGATATACCACAACATAGACATCTTGTGGCAGGAATTGTCAGTGCTTGACTTACAAAGAGAAACATAAATCCCCCCACTCCAAAACGAGTGATTATATCTGAATCATAAACATAGCAAGTGTATTCATAATTCTGTTCTAGAACCAGCTGAGCCTGCAATGAATTAAGATGGTAAGGATGATCAATAAACTGTGAATAGTGAGAGGAAAATAAGGCTTTATTTTCTATTGTCCTCCTAGAACAAGTAGTTTATTCAACTCACAAAAAATCAATATTAAAATTTTCAAGTGGGAAAGGGTATTACACATGCCTTAATTCACATCAAATCATCGTATTCAAGAGGGAAAGAGTATTACTAGGTTGCAATGAATAAAACAATATCCCATGCACGAGATCCTCCTAGCCTGAGAGATCTACCACAACATAGACATCTTGTGGAAACCATTATCAGTCCCTGAATTACAAAGAGAAACATAAATTCCCCCACTCCATAACCAATTGCTATATCTGAATCATAAACACAGTGAGTGTATTCAGAATTCTAGTCTGGAACCACCTGAGACGGAAATGAATGAAGATGCTAACGATGATCAATAAACTATGAATAGTGAGAGAAAACTAAGGCTTTATTTTCCACTCTCCTCTCAGAACAAGTAATTTATTCAACTCACAAACAATCAATATTAAAAGTTTCCTTGTTATCAATATAAAATATTTCAATATCTTTGAAATGAAAGTTCCCATGTTCATGTGTAGCATTTCTATGCTCCAGGTTCTAACCTAATACCCTATTAAAAGTCACTCTATTGCATAAAATATATCCTCTCTGGGTACAGATATAATTGAAACATTCATTAGCCAATTTATATTATATCGCTCACGATTCACACATGATCTGATGATAGCATACTGTTTCTTTGAAACTATCTTCCCATTTCAATGCTTACGACATATTACTCTCTTCTATATCTAAGGTTAACCTTTGGAAAATGGTTAGGGGACATAGCGATTATCGTGGTTCCTTCCATGATTGAGGTTTAAATGATCTGGTCTACTTATTAATTGCTTCATGATATGATAATATTTAACCTTAAGTGAAAGCTTAGGATTCCCACTTTGCTTGTCCCTGACATATATTTGGACAGACTAAGTTGCCAAGGGCTCCTTCCACATCACCTGAAGTCATTTCAGGAATCTCCTCACCATAATTCTCATAATTGCAAGGAATCATCTTATACTATGGCCACTCACACTTCCAATCATGGATAAAATTGAAATAAAATCCAATTCTTTGTGCTTAATTTAAACATGTATAGAGATAAAGGAAGCTCTGCCCCTTCCAAAGTTGTGTTGGTTACTTCAGAAATAGGAGAATGTTCTTCTGCAGAAGAAATTAATGATCTATTCTAAGAAAGGTGTATTTTTCTTTGTTTTTCCTTGTTGTTCTATCTAGTCTTTAGAGTAGGGAAATTTTTGTCTCCTATGAGCCATTGAGGCACATATCCATGTTTTTTTCCTTTGAACAAGGAAAAAAATGTCCATGCCACTCCGCACATTCGATAACAAAATCTCTGAAAATATCAATATTATGGAAGAGACTCTAATCAATGCACAAGTATTTATCCTCAAAAATTTATACTAATAGTAACTACTATCTCAAGGCATTTAAAAGTTAAATGATATGAGAACCATTTCCTCCATTTCTTGGGGCTTGTGTCATAAAATCAATAGGAGCCCACGGTCGCTACAAGAGCCCTAGAACTCTTTGAATGGAAGTTTCATTCAAACGTTTCAGTGTTTGAGCCCAGAATTAAATACTTGACATGATCCTTGTTGTAGGAGCCCTAATCATTCAATGGCCAAAATACTACTCGAATATTTGGGTGTTTGACCCCATAAATAATATGCTTGACATGATCGAAGAGCTCTTAGATTAGTTGGATGGTGGTACCATTGAAAAATCCTAGGGCTTGACAGACACTGCTTCCAACAATCATCTAAACCAAATCCATGATGCATTCCTTGGAGTGCAGAACAATCATAAGGCCACCAATAAAGCTTCCAATATTCTGGTTATTAGGTGAGATAACAAAGGCTAATCCTTCTCCATAGGCTGCAGGGTTCTCACATGATGGTCGGGAAACAAAAACCAGGACAAGGATGAAAAATTAAAGGTTTAAGTGTGAGAATGGTGAGACAAAAACAAACTAACTGTCGTCTAAGATATATGAATGAATATGATCCAAAAGTATGTTGCAGTCAGACATAGGACTCAAAAAAGAAACACCTATTATCATAATTAGCTTATATTCATCAATTCACTAAGTGCAAAATGTAATATTACTATCGTCATATAATAACAAAATTTAACCCATCCATAAAAATATTAGGAACAATATAATAAACATGTTCACAAGTATCTTAATAAATATTAATTCAGTCATCAAAAAATGTGGATTGAACCAATTGATGCCATAATGTATTAAGGGCCAATATTTTTGGGGTCTTCGTTTATCATCCATCATAAAGAAAAAATCTAAGCAACTAAATAAGATGACGACACAAGAGCAGGATTCAGGAATGCCTGCCCAGGTTTTCAGTTGGATAGTGGACCTCGGCAACCAAGCAACTGTAGTAAATAGGGAAATAATTAAAATAATACAAAATGAACTACTAAAATATCCAAAAATAAAAATCAGACAAAGCAAAATAAACATGTAAAAGTAACAATTGTTCACTTCCACTAACCTTGGCATTCACACCACCAGGAACAATTATTCCTTATGAATTCCAATTCAAGTAGTCAGCTCTGGTGAATTTAGTGAAACCCGAAAAAGATGAATAAAAATAAATTAATTCCTGTATAGTAATTAGGCATTAAAAATATATAGAATTGGGATTAATGCAAAATACCCTTTTCTGCTGACAATGATTTTCTATCTGCCAAGAAACTTGAACTTGGCCCGACACAGAGCTTCTTGGGCATGATTTGAGTGATTGTCCCTACATCAGACTGAAAGAAGGACTTGGCCTATGGCTACATGTACACATGTTCCCTGAGTTTTTTGAAATGATCCTCTCATTCCAGTTTGCAACCTGTCTCCCAATACAGGGTTATTATTGATCATAGTGAAAAAAAAATCCAACTTTACAGTAAATATTTCAGAGAATTCTCATTTATAGTGGTTGGTACACTTTAATCTCTTTTAGTCCCATTGGCCTACTTCCTGTTGTCATTCATTGAACATTGATAAATTATCTTCTCTTATTATCTACCTCCAAAAAGAATTCGATACCATCATAGTACATTTGCAACTTTGGAATTTTGATCGAGTTGAAAATGTTGGTTTGCTTAGGGTAGACCCAAGTTCTTATACTATTATCTTACCAACAAAAAGACCCACAGTGTTGGCCCTTTCGGCAACAACCCGCGAAGAGGTTGTAGTCTCACCCGAAACAGCTATGGGGTGCCGCAGAATCAGGTTTCTGCAGGAAAAAGAGGAATATTACTGTAACTTTAGCCTTAACAAATATTAATTATACAACAGAGAGCTTCGACAGTCACTTAATTAGCTTTGTAGTTTAGATAAACATACAGTTACTTGCTTAACCCTTAACTGGGAATTCACAGTGAATTTAGTACTTAACAATATATCTTACTTATCATTCACCTACTTATCAAATGCATAAAACAAAATAGCACAAACAAAAAGGAACCACCACAACAAAAGATGTACATGGTTCACCCCTAGTGTAGGGGTTACGTCCACAGAACTACGTTTTATTCAACTCTTTACAAACAATAGTTCTAATCTGCGCAATCAGCTGCAGATCCCTGCGCACTCAGTTGCAGGTCTTCTCAATAATCCCAAACTGAGCACTTAGTTGCAGAACCTTTCTTCGATCTACGCAGTCAGCTGCAGATCCTTTCTTACAAAAACCCTATGTGCACTCAGCTACAGAGGTCATCCACGCACACAGCTGGGACTTAACCTTAAACCTAAAAATAGGTTTTATCTTCTTTGCATCAAATTATCATCATACAAGAACCTTCAAAAAAGCTCTTTTCTCCTTTACATAAGTGCCTATTTATACAAGTGCACTATTACAATACCATGTGTTTAAACCATGGGCTTAAAAACCATACGTTCAAACCATGGGTTAATTACAAAAACAGGGGGTCTGGCCCAACCCTGACACCCCTAATACTATTTTGAGTCACAACTCTGCTTACAAGCTTCGCACCAAAACCCCAGAGTTGCCAAAATTAAGGACCTTTAAGGTCCACCCCAACAGGCCCCTAAGACTCACCAGTGTCCCGTCCCGGGGCACTTTGCTAATTTTCTGGTGGGAGAATCTTGTTGGCAAAGATAGTGAACTGCTTGTTGAGGCTACGCATGATATCTTCGACTGCTTGCTCCTTCTCCATGATCTCCTGCAATGTTGTTGACGATGCTTCACTGGCCTTTTCCTGTGCGAAGGCATCATACTCCTTCAAAACTTTGAGCTGGCTATCTGCAACAGTTCTCAACTCCAAGGAATCAGTAATGAGAGGCTGCACTGAGATCACTAACATCACTTCTTTCCTTTTGTAAGACTCAATTTCTTGCTCGAGCTCATTGCTCTGCTTTACCTTAAGCATCTTCTGCATAGGAGGCAATGTCTTGATTTCCACTTTGACTGCATCTAGCTCTGTCTGTCACTGCTTGATAGTTTCTTGCAAATTTTCCACTTTTGGGTTGTCCTACAAGTTTGCCTAGGCCTCAATGCTTTCATCTAGAAGCTTTGATGGACTGCTCACCAGATCTGAGATCTTTGTTGCTGAGGCCTGAATATCCCTACGGCGCTATTCCCTGACCTTTGGTGGACTCTCTGGAATGATGCGAAGTTGAAGCTCCGCAATCTGAGCCTCATGCTCTTCTTTCATCTTTTCTATTAGGCTTCGAGACTATTGTACATAGTCTTTCAGCTTGGTGAGCCTCTGCTCTGGTTCTTCTTCAGCCTGCATGTCGAAGTCAGGGAGACTTCGACACGCCTCTTCCAATACTCACGCCAGTGTATCCTGCTTACTTTCTGCTTCCATCTTCTTCTGTTCAACTTCTTCCAACTGCGCTGCGAGGCTCTCACTCTGCTTCATGGAATTTTCCAACTATCTGTGTGAGTAGCTGTCATGTTCTCAAATCTCGTTCATAATTGCGAGCTGACACAGATGTAGCTCCGACATAGACAACTTGGCGTAGTCTATCTCAATAGTCATACTCATCTGCGATCAAGATGCTGCGTCAGTTATTATGAGGGCCACACTTGGGACCTATCCTCTATTGTTTCTGGCTAGCCATTGTCTTGTATCTGGCTATGTGCTTGCTGCAGCGCATGTCACTGATCTTTCTGTTAACTCCTTGAGCTCTGTAATTCACTGCGCTATGCCAGTGAGTGCATCAAGCTACGTAGCTGCAAACTCTGACCATTTGCTGGTTAATACCTCTGTGGACTTTGTCAGATCCTAATCAAGCTCTTCCATTGTCAAAGCAGGCTCTTCAACGATGTTCTTTCCTTTTGACGCCTTAGTTTTCTTTCTTGATGAAGGCTTCGTCACTTCCTCTGCTTCGGGAGACTTGCGCTTATCTGGGCGATTGGGGTCAGAGATTGTCTTGACCAATTCTTCTTCTTCTTCATCACCTTCATCATCTCCACCGTGATCACTTCCGCTCTGCTCTGACTCATCTAGTTCTTCACTTTTTGCTGGAGGGTCAGTTTGCAGTGCCTGACTAGGACTTGTGCCCATATTTGTCATTGTGGGGAGTGGTATGCTCAAATTTGTTCCTGTGTCCTTCATCCATTCAGCCGGCCACTGCTTGAATACTACGAGGATGTCTTCCTCATTCACCACGTATGGAAAATTCGACCATTTGTGCTTGCTATCTGCATGGGCTTGGATGAAGACATGATGTATGTCAGCCCTGAAGTTGGACACTCCCGCGTACTAAGAAAATAGCTCATTACTGAGCCGCAGTGTCTCAGGATCTCATAGGAAATATTCATTGCGTAGAAGGTGAACACATAGTTTGTCATCTGTTGGAAGGTTTTATCCTGTGATACCCACAGAGATGCGTACCTTGCTGTGCCAGGCATGTGCGGAGGCACATCAACAAACTGTGCCTCGGTAGGTTCTTTCCATCCTACCAGTGCAATAAGCACTAAAAACCAAGAGTAGTGAAAGGGTCTACCTTTCTCCTGCGCATCGTGGACATCTTCGAGGAACTCCTTAGTAATGTATTCTACCCAATTGTAACTATAGCTTTTGGCACAGCTCGCAGCAATACTAACAATTGGGGCAGATACTTCATTTGGCCTACACTTCCCCATTAGCTTGCATGCTAGTAGCTCTGCGGCGAAGCGAATGTTTTGATGCTGGATGGTCGAGGTTTGATACCCTCAGTTTCCCTTCGTCAGCTCGAAGCGTTCCTTCATGCTCTATACCAGCTTCGTGTCTTCGTGCTTTCCCACGAACTCAATGCTAGGATCAGGCCCTTCCTTCGGCAAGCCTGTGACCTTACGGATAAGTTCTCCATCAATAGGAACGCATTGGATTCCTATCCATAGGTGCCCATCATGCACCAAAGCCAATAATTACTTGACCACCATGGTCACCTGCGTGCTGCGACCAAAGTGGGGAACATTCAACATCTTCAACAAGCCGGCCTGCTCCTAGCTAGCAGCCCACTATTTCACTTCCAGTAGCATCGTACTGGTCTCTGCATAATGGATAGAATGTAAGTATTTCCCTGGTGTGAATTGTGAAAATTTTCCACGATCATTCATATCGTGGTCTGCATACTTAAGTCAGTCTATTTTTTCCTGTCATTCTTCCAACCAGCTGCACACCCTGTGGCAGCGAAGGGGTGCATAACGTGAACTTGGCTATCCGTCGAGGTGGTTGAACTCCTGGTCGCATAGGAAAAAGATATGGTGGATGCTGTGGTGTGACGTTCTCATCCTCACCAAGGTCTTCGAATGCTCTGAAAGGATTCATCATGGGGTCTTCTGGTGTCTTTCCTGACGGCTTGTTCCTTTCTTCATTCCGCTTAGAACGAACTTTTGCCCTGAATTTCTTTCAAGTTAATCATGTCTACATTGGCTGGTTTGGGGCTGGGGGAGTCTCTTCAAGAGGTGCAGATGCAGGTGGAGTGCTCATAAAATTCTGTAGACCCCTCTCTCTGAATTCACTCAACAGTTCCTGGACTTCACGATCAGATGACATGGATTGAATTGTAAAACTAAAGAGAATGCGTAATGCGAACTTCGCGTGTCTTCTTATAGAATCCAACGACCAAATATGCCATAACTATGCATTGAAGACACCAAATCTGACAGAGCAGCTGTAGATATTGTCCAAACGGTGCTAGATTCCCTAAAATCTCATCATTACAGGCAGTTAATGCAGTTAACGTACCGACGCCGCCAAATCTGATTTTTTCCAACGGTCGCATTTTGAGCTTCGACACACCTTTCTTCTTCGGCACAGCTAGTAACTTTGGCTGTGCTACAAATAAGGACCTTTGACATATTACATACCTTCGACACATCATGCCACCAATTTCAACAGAGCTTCGAGCTTCGACCCTCGACAGTATTTCTTCGTAGTGTCCTTCTGACTCAGGAATATTAATGTTGCGCGGGTCATCGTCTTCATCAATGGTGAGGTTATAACATTCTACTGCATTAGCTTCTTGTTCCATCCAATCAGGTTGGTACTCGGCTATTTATTTATCATCAAACACCTTAGTATGGATCAACCTAATAGCTACGTTCAAAACAGGGAAATCCTCATTAATAGAAAAGGTAAGAACAAAACTATCAACAAGGTTATCCCAACTTACAGTAGCATGGAAAAGCTCATTCTATGCATACCAGTTCTTTGCTACAGGTTCTAGAGTGTGTACAAACCTATGCACCCATTCTTCACAAGGTACATGCTTCCATGCTTCATAACACTGTTCGAAATGTTCCTGAGGGCTAGTGTTACCATTGAATCTGCTTCAAACCTCCTGAGGTTGTTCCATGAATCTCAGGCGAAGAAGATTTTGACAAGCTCTCCAACTATGAATATGCTTTTTGTGACCATTCCACCATCTGGCAGCTACGGTTCTGAATACGGAATCTAGAGTCTCCATTTTCTGTGAATCTGGTACTTGCTCTGAGAATTGTACAATAAAATCTACTGGGTCTATCAAACCATCAAAAGTAGGTAAGATCCTTGCCTGTGAGCCAACCCATCTGATAGACTTAGTGATTCTTGCATAGCGATGTCCATGTAGCTTATAAAGTCTATTTGTCAATTCTCTAGGCCTTCGTCTGAATTAGCCATGCAAGAACTGTCACACTACCAATCCATTATACCTTTAGTAGTAGGGTTAACATAGTCTTCTTCTTTAGCTATGATTTTGTAAATATGATCTAAAACATCCTGATCTTTATCTCTGACTGGCTCTGTATACCTTTCTCCTTGAGAAGGGTCCAATGGTACTATGACTCTCAATCCTTTTCCTTCAAAAGTCATATGTCTGTTCTTAAGGTTGATTACTACATCATTGTTTAGTTCCCATTCAATTCCTAGCAATGTTGGATAGGGGTTGCTATCATCAATTATTTCAATGAATTCAAAATATGCTAAGGTACTGACTCCATCAATGTCCACTGGTACAGTAGGGAATCTTCCCAAGGGCACAATCTTCTGTTGATTGGATAATCTCAGCTGTATAGGGGATCATTCAAGTGTAGGTCTTCCCATTTTTTCCCATGTCTGCCTAGTTAGGACATTCAGTTCTGATCCTAGGTCTAAAATAATATCGGTCATGTCATAATATCCTATCTGAGCATGCAATCTCATTTCTCTTCCAGTCCTTCTAACTCTATTAACATTTTTTTCTCTATCAGAGCTTCGTTGAGGTTCACGAGACTGAATGACTTTCTGTAACTCATTCAAAGCATTCTGATTTCTTAATAACTTCATACAACTCTGTAAAAATGATGTTAGTGTACTTACTTGAGCTGGCGAAGCTTCTGGAGACTGTAACTGCTGTTGATGCTGTTGCATAGTTGCTACTGATGTTCTTGGCTCAGCAAATCCTTTTTTGGCTTCCATAAATGTTCCTTTTTCTCTTCCAACATCGAAGACTTGAATTTTTTCTGGGGTTTTGTGGACCCAAGCCTCGTCAGGTTGTTTCTCCTTATTCTGCACTTGCATCATAGCTCCACTCCTTGTAACAACGTTAATGGCTGGGACAGGTCTTTTCTCTATAGCAATCATCTGCACATTCTGGGTAGGATCACCATTTATTTCTTGTATCTTTTCTATCAATTATGGACATTGCTCAATCACATGATCGACTGCTATGTAATATCGACATGTCGTAGTTGGGTTCTGACAGTCTCTAGATACATGTCCTGCCTGATTATAGTTATAGCAAATAACCTGGCCTCAACCTCTTCCAGGCATACCACCATGACCTCAACCTCTGAAATTACCTCGACCTGATTTATTACCTCGGTAACCATATACATCATTTCCTTGTGCATCGGGTTGTACCCTATAAGCATCATAGGTTCGCTCTCTCATGAGATCAAAGCTGCGGCACTCGTCTTCGTTGTGTCCAACTGACTTACAGAACTTGAAGTAGGGGTTCTTAGGTACTTGCACATATCTCTGCAGCAGGTAGCAATATTCAGGTCGATGCTGACCAGTTGTTCTGCAGATCTCACAATATAGGACAGTAGGGTTAAATGGGTTTGGTGCACCAATATTCAAATAATTTCTTACTGCAGGGCACTGTTCTCTATCATGACCTTCTGTATTGCATCATGTACACCAAACCTCTTCGCGAGTATCTTTCCCTTTCTTCATGTCATGAAGCTCCAAAGCCATTTCTGCTAACTGTGCTTGTATTTGGGCTATTCCAGAATTATCTTCGACAGGAGCTGTTTCGAGCTTCGTAGCAATTTTCAATGCTTCTTGCTAATCAACAACCTTCTGTTGCATTAGTGGGGTCCTGATATGAGGCAATAATGCTGCAATGAACCATTCTCTATGCTGTTCTGGTCTAATAGTGAAACTAACTTGATCCAGCAGAACCTTGAACCTCTGATCAAAGTCCCACATGGACTCACCTTGCTTCTGCTGAATTTCCTTTAGTTTAGTTATAGACTGTGACTCTGATTTAGGCTTCTTAAATTCTTTAATCATTTTCTTTTTAATATCGGCCAAGACATAGTTCTGAGTACTGGAAAACTTCATAAACCAGGTCAAATATCAGTCTCTGAAAGATGTGACCATCTGCGCTGTTCTTGTATTCTGATCCATAATGTTCTTGGCAGTCCAAACAGCTTCGCATAAGAACCAAAACTATTCTTGATCCTCTGATCCAGTTCCTTGAAATACTGGGAGCTTGATATCATCATTTACATGGGCCATCGCGGATCGAGGGGGGGGGTGAGGGGGAGGAGGAAAACTGGTAACAGGGAGGGAGGGAGCTGACTGAGGTATATTGACCTGCGACAGGACTACTCGGGCTAGGGTTACTTTCATACTGCGACAGGTTCTCAGGGATAACAGGTCTTCACTGCAGAGTTATAGGAGGGTTTCTAACAAAAGGGGTTTCTTCAGATTCAGACTCTTCTGGGCTTAAAGGGGTATAACCGGTATTCTGGCCTAGGGTAAAGGATCCAAAAGTTCTCTTGTATTTTTTACCACTTCAAATCAAACCACTTTGCTTGTCGAAGTCACTTCCACTTTCAAACATAGGTTAGTAGCACTAAATCTAGCAATCTGATTCAATAAGCAATATGCGTTTTTTAGCCAAGAGAATTTTAATTTTTAGACTAAGTGAATTCAGGTACTTACCCCTTGGTCCTTTGAAGAATTCTCTTTCTTCTTCGCCAAAAGAAGTATTTGTGTCGATGGCGAACTCCGTCACAAATGCTTCAAGGGTTCGCGCTGTCCAGAAGTCAACAGCTCTAGATATCACGTTGTTCACTCTTTTCAATAGGTTAATTCTTTCTGGTGTCCAGGAAGGAGACTGATCTTCTTGGAAGTTTGTCCTTCTTTCTGTCAACCTGGATATCCACTGGTGCAATTCTATGTGGATACTACCAAAGAAAATTTCATAAATATCAGAAAAAACGTACCTTTGCAAGAATTCGTTTGAGCTACGACAAGGATCCTCATTTTCTTGTTCGGCAAATTCTAGATAGGTATCCTCAACCCAATCGCCGATTTCTTTTACTGAGGGCCTCCAAAACATGTCCCTCTGGGTACAACGTAGATCCGTCTTGAGTAGATACTGGTTCAACCGGCAACGGAACTAATTTGTTGGTTTGCTTAGGGCAGACCCGAGTTCTTATACTATTATCTTACCAACAAAAAGACCCACAGTGTTGGCCCTTTCGGCAACAACCTACGAACAGGTTGCAGTCTCACCCGAAACAGCTATGGGGTGCCACAGAATCGAGTTTCTACAGGCAAAAGAGGGATATTACTATACCTTTAGCCTTAACAAATATTAATTATACAACACAGAGCTTTGATAGTCACTTAATTAGCTTTGTAGTTTAGATAAACATACAGTTACTTGCTTAACCCTTAATTGGGAATTCACAGTGAAGTTAGTACTTAACAATATATATTACTTATTATTCACCTAATTATCAAATGCATAAAAAAAAACAACACAAACAAAAAGGAACCACCACAACACAAGATGTACGTGGTTCACCCCCAGTGTAGGGGCTACATCCACAGAACTGCATTTTATTCAACTCTTTACAAACAACAGTTCTGATCTGCGCACTCGGCTGTAGATCCCTGCACACTCAGCTATAGATCCTTTCTTACAAAAACCCTTTGTGCACTCAGCTGTAGAGGTCATCCACGCACACAGCTGGGACTTAACCTTAAACCTAAAAACAGGGCTTAGCTTCTTCGCATCAAATTATCATCATACAAGAACCTTCGAAAAAGCTCTTTTCTCCTTTACATAAGTGCCTATTTATACAAGTGCACTATTACAATACCATGTGTTTAAACCATGGGCTTAAAAACCATGCATTCAAAACATGGGTTAATTACAAAAAGAGGGGGTTCGACCCAACCCCGACACCCCTAAGACTATTTTGAGTTGCAACTCCACTTACAAGCTTCGCACCAAAACCCCAGAGTTGCCAAAATTAAGGACCTTTCAGGTCTGCGCCCCAACAGAAAATTGTATGTTTCAACTTCTGTTTATGACATTATGCACCTTCCCATAAAACAAAAAAATCCTCCCATCTTCATAACTTATTCTATCTACTTGTAACATGTAAGTTTTCATACTTTTGACATGAAATTATGCATTATCAGACCAAAACAGATTTCATCATGAACAAGGACATTTCCTGAGAATACCAAGGTATAGATATGTTTTCATCTATGAAATTAAATTATCAAGTTATACAATCAGTGGATTGTGAAAACAATTTTAGTTGATCATCTTTTAAGCCGAGTCACGTGATTCTGGGAAACAGGACATGTAGGACATGTTGCTACAATTATCTGACACATGACATGCCAAAATCAAAGGTAGGACATGTGAACCAACAACATAGCTGAGTTTATTCCCTCTCGATTTGATGAAGACAACAAAAGAAACATAACACAATCATCTGAAATTATTTGGAGATTCCAAGCTTTTGATGAATTGGCACAATAACAAAAGCATAATTGAAAATGTTTTGAGAGCCCCAATAATGAAGCTAGTGTTGGTTGTAGAACACTCCTTTGATGATATCTCTTTCATTCATATGGATAAAACTAGTTACTTTATCAACATAAGTGTCAAATGATGATCAAACACAAAAGATTAATATATTCAATACACAAATATAAATTTATAAGTTAGAACCATAAACTGCAATTTTCTCAGAGTCATTTGATGTCATCAAAATCAAAATATATTGCAGAGAATGATTTACTAATACTATAGGTGGCAATACAAATGACAAATATAAAACATGTTAGATACTAGAATTGTAGATGGAAGAATCTCATAGCCCATCACACATAGGACAATGCATCATATGCAGACCTAACTATAGCTTCTAGAGTGACTGCATAAATTCTCAGACATAACAACTTCTGAAAGAGTAATAGAAGTGTAGATGTTAAAACCATTAGCGGAGTAGCTGAGAGTGAAGTGGAGGAAGTTAAAGGAAATAAAGTGGAGAAATCAGAAGAAACAACAAGTTAATATGTTTACAGACAACAATCAAGCTCACCTACAACTATGGAAGAACAAGTTGAATCAGATATGGCACCAACTACCAATGTAGTAAATGAGATTGCTAAAAAAATTTCTATCATTTCTTCTTGTCATTGCAGATGTGGAAAAGGGAATATCCTTTGACGCCAAACTATGAATCAAATACAAAGAGTATCAAGGAATATTACCTTCATGCAAAACATCAATCATATTATAAATCCTCTTCTTTGTTTTCAGTTGAACCTACAATGAAAAAATAGAAAAAATAATCACTCTGAGAATCCCTCATCATTAATTGTTCAAACTTCATCAGGTTTTTTAAAATGCCTCATTAAAATAAACCTAGCACTATAATATGATGAAAATTGGACTTTAATCAAAATGAAAACCTAAAAACAAGGGATGCTTGATATAAAGGCAACATACCTTCCTTTCGACAAAAATTATAGCATCAATATACCCTAGGCATCTATGGACCTTCCACACACATTATGTTGAAATTCAAAATCTACCATTGATCCAATACAACATAATAACATATTTATGGATGTATAGAGAATTTTATAATAGGATATAATTTAATTTTCCAATATGAGATCATAGAAGTTAAGACAACAAGGATATATTTAAAAATGGAGGCATACAAAATATTACTTGTGGTCAAGAGACGTGAGGCTATATGTGTGGAATGCACCAACACTCTTTTCTTTCAGATTTAAATTTTTTCTTTGAAATTTAGGACACTATCTATGTGAAAAGAAAGGCCCCAACTTCATAAAACCCCAACTGCATTTCTTGTCACAAACAAGAAATACAATGTAATAGTTAAATATTAAACATCAATCTTAAATAACTAACATCAAGGAAATGAAGTCCCAATCATCAATGTTACAACAAAAAACACAAAATGTAGAATCTATTTTTACCTTAAATGCAGCCTCAAATTGACATATAGCAATCTTGCTACCATATAGACTTTTCAACCTACTTCAAAAAATAGAGGAACAACAACACTAGTCAAATAACATGAATCACATCATAAACAACAGAACATGTAGACTCACGAGTCACAAATATAAGGTGTCAGTGAAACACGACTGCACTGACTAGATTCATGGAAAGTGGGGACTCCACTTGTTATCTTGTCCTTTAATGGTCCAATGGACATGTGGGGACCTGAATCTTGACAAACTAATAAACTGATAGAAACAAACATTATGCTTGATCTTGGCCTCCACTAGCCAATTTTGGTTGTGGAGGCTAATACAATTATGCATTGTAATTATGCCAATTGATTATTGCATTAGATGAATGTTGGCCTCATGCCAATAGGTATCCTACGATCAATGCATATGAACCTAGTGCATAGACCATTTTTCTCTTCACTTAGCTTTGTAGAGCTCATTTATTTTTTTGAATAATGATAAGTATTTACAAAGAAAATATACTTGATCAACATAAAAGAATTGAGATTAGAAAAAGTAAAGAAAATTAATTCATGCAACTAAAATGTAATAAAAATATACTTTCTCAAACCATGAATCAATGGAAATCGACTAAAACCAATCTTGATTCAAGCTATAACAAATGGTTAAATCAAGCATCAAATGAGAACTAGAAGCATTCAAGGGACTAACACAATATTTAAGCAAAATACACACAAACTTAAAAAATCGACAAAATGCTTCAAACAAAAGCAATAAACAAACCATAAAAAATTGTCAAGGAATTCGTGCTAAACACCAACATGGTTTCATGTACTTGAATGAGCCCATTCTTTATTAGCGAAAGTGTTGTCAAATTAGTTATTTATCATGCAATGTTAGAACACTATCTATGTGAAGAGATAGCTCCTAGGCCTATCTTTCTCAAATTCCAACGTCATTTCCTGTCACATACAAGAAAGAAACAATGTAAGAGATAAATATCAAAACGTCAATATTAAAATAAGATGCATGAAGATAATGTAGCTCAAATCATCAATGTTACAACAAAAAAGTACAATGTAGAATCTATTTTTACCTAAAACACAGCCTCAAATTCACATATAGTGATCACCAACAAGGGTACATGGAACACCTAGACCAAAATAAGACTCAAGAGTCCCTCATGTGTATTAGATCATATACAATCTTAAGTGAAATTTATTTTCCAATTCACATTCTGGCCCAAGTCCTCATTTTTGACATTCTAAACATGACCTTCTCCAAATGAACTGTCATTATGATCATCCAAAACATTATGTTCCACATCAAGGTCATTAGAGAAATTTGTTATATTGTTTTCTCTCCTTCTTTCATGATCTGGTCGCCAAAGCGATAATTCTCTTTCATATGGAAAATTGTCAACCTCATACTTTGTTACATATAATCTTAATAATGTATCCAGATTTTTATCAAGCTTGTTCCTCAACTTTGACTTCAATAATTTCAGTGCACTAAACATTCTCTCATCCTCCACTGATCCCAAAATCATGGTTTCACATAAATCTGCTAATTTGAAATATTTTGACATTCTTTGCCATAGCATTTCGCTACCACTAACCTTAGTCCACAATCTTGTAATTGCACCATATTCTTTATTATCCAATGGAGAAAATTGGTCCCACATTGTTGTAGCAAAGCATTGAGCTTGATCTATAATTTTTTCTCGATCTAAAATACCTTGAATATGTTCTCTTTGTATGTCGGCCTCTCGACAAAAAATACTCTGCAAAATATTGCATTTATCTATAAATTCAACCTTTTAAGTATCTGAACCTCGACTATGGTCCCAATATTGAGGGTATACGATAGACATGGCCTCCAACAATTCATCTCGAGGAAACCATTCTCTTACCTCTGATGATAGTGATTTTGCAATTTCTATCAAGTTGCGTCTCACTGAAATTACAACATCATGAAACCATTCTCTTGACATGAGGCATTGTTTGGTGGATATTCCTATCTTATCATTATAATAAAAGGGAACCCTATGCCCATAACTGCCTTACATAGCATCCCTTTTTCATCAAACTTAAAAAAAATCATCATTTTCTATATTGCTTATCTTACTCCAATTTGTAAATGCTAAACATGTAAAATAATCTTCCATAATATACAAATTATCCAATGCAAGACATGTTAACTTTCTTGCTATTGTGTATTCTACAATATACATCGTGCGACTCTGAGCCATCTTCACAAGGTTATTCATTTCATGAAGCATAGGAAGAATTCCAACCAATGCTAGTAATGTCTCTATATGAGTTAGTAGAAATATAATAGTTTGAGATTTTTCTACACTTGAGCGATGTTCATACATCACTCCCATTTAATAGTCTTTCATTTGTTCCCTTTAGTGATATCCATCTTGTATCAACATATATGAATAGTTTTTTTTCCATTTGTAACACCATCACAAAAAAATTTAAACTCTAAAAATCATTTGGGACTCCGACAAAAGTATGCATGTACCTCACGTACAAGATATTCAACCTTTGAAACTAATGAAAAGTTGCTCACTATTTTAAATGCAAGATTCATCTTGTGAGCCATACAATGAATACTAAGCATATATAGTGAAGTCGAGAGTTGCAGTCTAGAACAAATGTCATTCCTTTGGCCTTGCATTACTGATGCTCCATCTTCTCCAACACATACCAACTTTTTTGCAATCATGGAATGATCCATACCACCAATTTACTTCAAACTATCAATAGCAAGTTCATAAATATTTTTTGCTATAGAAATTTTGGTCATTTTATGAATTCCAAGTAGATAGGAATGCCTGATATGGTCATTGACCATATAAATGCTCATGCAAATCCATGAATTATTATTAATAGCCGTAACTTCATCCAAAGACAGTGACAAAATTGTATCATTTGCAATCTTCTTTTTCATATCATCTGTTTCTACTTGAGCTAGATATTTTCCCCATTCCCAACCACTCGATAAAGACCAATGAGAAGATGGAAAATTTGTCACTTGAATAAAAGATAGATATTTCATCATTTTTGGATAATCCATCATAGAAAAACCATTGGATAGGAGGTGAAATACAGTGCTTAATTGTATAGTCTTTGATAACAAATTTGTTTCCATCATCTTTCCAAATTGATATGTGATGGTTCCTGCACTTTCCTTGAGTTTTTTATTATTCAGTAAGAATTTATTATATTCTGATTCAAATTAGAGATGTCGACATTCTCTAACATATTTCCATCTAAAAATAGATTTATTCTCATCATTTGCAACTTTCTTATCATACACCTCTGCAACATGCTTCTCGATAGTGTCTAACTTCATTTGCAATTTCACTACCTTTCCAAGTTTCCAACTACATGAAATGAATTTAAATTCTCGTGAGGTCTCATTCTCATTTTCTGGAGGTATTGGTTCAATACATGGGTATCTTGAGACCCAATCAACTTTGAATTTTATCCCTATGTCCCATTGGCCCTTTTTCCTTTTCCATGAATGCACTATGTCACCTTGAAAGGAAAAATATTCAACATTTGAACTACCAATTTCAGATGGAAATGCATTTGTCTCACTTTGATCAATAGAGGAATGTATTCTACCATCCATTGTCTGGGTTGCAGATGCATTCTCAAAAGTGTTGACATCTCTCTCACTGATACCTTGCTCAAGAGAGCTAGAAGCATGATTAGGATGTGGATTATTGGATTGAGGCTTTTGAAAATATGATATTACATCCTTTTGTTTTGATGTTTTATTTTTATTTCCATAATCCATGTTTGAAATCTTACTTAATATTCCAAAATTGAAATTCCAAATCGATATAGAAACAAGAAGTGAAGCCTGAATGAGAAAAAATATATAAAATTACTACAATGGAAAATTATCAATTTATATTGACTTGAATTACAATGAGTGTTTACATTGACTCTTTCAATGAATTTTACATTACCAAATACATGAATAAAATTCCCTGAAGGTGTGGAAATTAAGGCCAGCAATAGATTAATTTTACTCACAACAATTATCAATTGATCATGCAAAATTGCTCACAAAAGAGACTGAATATGGAGCTGTAACACTAATTGTATTAACTGAGTGTACAATAGCCAACCCTATAATAACATAGGTTTCTGAATAAATAGAATACATCAATAAATTGAATGCATGAGGAGGCATCCAAAACTAGCATAAAGCAGTCTTACCAAAAATAAGCAAATCCCCCATAGGTGTAAAAAGCTGATCCCAAATCTGTCATGGAGCTCATGAATTGGAAAAAAGGCATAGGCAAGATAAAGAGTGGTGTAATGGCAGCTCATACATTCTTTTTCATGGAGAAAAGAGAGGAGGATGTGTAGGACAAAAAACAAGCCAACCTCACCTAGTCTAGCTTTTCCTTTTGCCTTAAAACACTGAAAAAGCAGGAAATAAAGCAGAAAAAGTAGAAGGACGCCTAGGAGGCCAAGAATAAAGCAGAATTGATTCCTTTATCTCTCCCATGTGCTACATGAGTCAAATAAGGCAATTTTGACCTCTATGGATAGGCAAATAGCAACTTGCACAAGGTGGGACACATGAACCAGGCAAATAAGACAAAAATAATTGAATTAATGTCTAAGTGGGTAAACTATGGGTTGATTATTCTAACACCCCCCCTTAATCCTGACTTATGAGTAATATATTAGAAAATTATAGGGCCTAGCAACAAGGCTTAGTCACCCTTTACATACTGCAAATCCATTTAAATAAGGAAAGAGGCAAAACCAACTTGGGAAAATCCTCCCTTAAACATGGATTGTAAAACAAAATTGTAGAATCTTGTCTTCACTCATGCTTTCATAGCATGATCAGAAATCCCTAGTAGTGATTTGATATTGCTGAAGGTCTTCTCACAAAATTATTTGGTGAATATATCAGCTACTTGTTCTGAAGATGAACATAAGAGTAGGTGAATAGTGCCATCATGCACAAGTTCTCTGATGTAGTGCATATGGATCTCAATGTGTCTGGTTCTCTGCTTCTGAACTGGATCCTTGCAGATTCGAATGGTACTCTGGTTATCACAGTAGATGGTAGTTGAGTACTCAAGTTCGAAGCCACACTCTCCAAGTAAACCCTGCAACCATAAACATTGAGTTGCTGCATTAACAACTCCTCTGTACTCTGCTTCTATAGATGAGAGTGCAATGGCACTCTGTTTCTTGCTTGACTAGATGATTGGACCTTCTGTAAGAATGAGCACATATCCTGATGTGGACTTTCTGTTTGTTCTATCACCTGCCCAATCACTGTCAGTAAATCCAATCAATTCAAGATCAGATTTTGTTTTATAGAAGATCACATGTGTCCTTGTTCCCTGAACAAAGTTAAGGATCCTTTTGGATTCTTTCCAATGGATCTCTTGAGGCTGATCCATGAATATAGAAGCCACACTTACTGCATAACAAATATCAGGTCTAGTATGTGTCAGATACAATAAACATCCAATCAATTGCCTATAGAGTGTATTGCTTACCATCGGTGAAGAATCAGCTTCTTCCAGCTTCACTCCTGAAAGGAAAGGAGTTTTGCTTGCTTTGCAATCCTTCATTTTGAATTTGTTCAGCAATTCCAAGGCATATTTGTACTAGTGCACCTTGATTCCAGATTTGGTTTGAGAGATCTCAAGCCCCAAAAATTGACTTGAGAGCCCCAAATCTGTCATGGAGAATGCTTGGTTCATAGCTCCTTTTAAGGAAGCAATCTCATCCTGTGAGCTTCCTGTAATGAGGAGGTCATCAACATATAAAACAATGATCATTAATGAACCATTAAATAACTTCAAATAGACATTTGGACCTGATTTGCACCGAACAAAATTCAGTGATAGCAAGAAGCTATCGATCTTGGCATACTAAGCCCTGGGGGCTTGCTTTAGCCCATACAATGACTTTCTCAACCTGCACACAAGAGAAGGGTTATTAGAAAAACCTTGAGGCTGCTGCATATATATCTCCTCAGTGAGATATCCATTAAAGAAGGGACATTTTACATCCATGTGATGTACCTCCCATTGCCTTGAGGCTGCAATGGCTAGAGCTAGCCTGATGGAATCCATTTTTTCCACTGGGACAAAGGTCTCATTGTAATCTATGCCATGAACCTATGAGTATCCATTGGCTACCAATATGGCCTTGTACTTCAGTGGTGAACCATCAGAAGCAAATTTGGTCTTATAGACCCACTTACACTGTACTAGTTTTCTCCCTGGGGGAAGATCCACTAGCTCCCATGTGTTGCTCTTCTGGAGTGAGCTGAACTCCTCCTTCATGGATTTTTGCCATATTGGATCTCCTGCTGCTTCTTCATATGTTTGATGATCAGAATCCACCATCAAATAGAATTTTTTATCAAACATAGGATCCTTCATGCATAGACCACTCTCAAACTGAGATCTAGTCCTCCTTGGGTCATTGGGATCCCCAGCTAGCTCACTTGCTGCATGTAGTGTCTTGGCTGCCCATTTTGGCCTTGTGGGGTTGTTATGGTCTGAAATAAACTCATCTACATTAGACAAATTAGAATCATCATGTTCAACAAACTCTTTACTTACTTCTTGAGGTTCAGGTGGTGAAGAGGCTTCACCAACTTCCACTACTGCAAGGGGTTCTTCTTCAAACTGAACAGACCTTTCAATGAAGGCTTTGTTTGTGCTCAAATTTATCAAATTGTACCCTTTTGAATATTCAAAGTATCCAAAAAAAATACACTCTTGGCTTTGGGGCTGCAAATCCTTCCTCTTCTCTGTCGGTATTCTAGCCCAAGCCTTTGAGCCAAAAATCCTGAAATGGGTCACATCTGGTTTGTGCCCACTCCATGCTTCGAAGGGAGTCATACCATCAAGATTTTTGTGAGGCACCCTATTCTGGATATAGGCTACATAGTTGATAGCTTCAGCCCAGTACTTTGGTGGCAAAGTTTTGGCCTCCATCATGCATGTTGCCATCTCCTTCAGTGATCTGTTCTTCCTCTCAGCAACACCATTTTGCTGTGGTGTGTAAGGGATAGAATGTTGCATCTGAATACCTGCATCTGCACAATAATTAATAAACTCAGACTTGAAATACTCACCACCATTGTCAGATCTGAGGGCCTTGAGTTTTCTTCCAGACTGGTTTTCAACCAAAGCCTTAAAGACTTTGAATAGGCCAAAAACTTCAGACTTGTGTTTCAGGAAGTGAACCCAGCAATACCTGGAAAAGTAATCAATGAAGGTCAATGCATATTTGTCCTGACTCATAGAGATATGATGGAATGGACCAGCAACATCACTGTGGATCAGCTCGAGGGGTGCAGAGGTTCTCTCATGACTAGCTCTCTCAAATTTGTGCTCTAGGTGTTTTCCTAGGATACAGCCTTGGCAGACTCCTTTGGAAAATTTTATCTTGGGAAACCCTATGACCATCTCTTTTTCACTAAGATCAGAAATATATTTGTAGTTAAGGTGGCCAAATCTCTCATGCCAAATCTTGCTGGCTTCATTAGCATGAATGAGAAGAGCAGAGGGGTTTGAGTAAGGTAGGAAGTGTGAGAACATGTATACCTTTTGAGCATGATTTGCAACTCCTTTTGCAATGACTCTACCACTTGAGATCTCTGTGATCTCAACTTCATCGGGGTAGAATATGACCTTCTTTGGAGACCCAGTGTGGGTCATCTGGTACACTGACAGGAGGTTGGAGGCGAGACCAGGCACATACAGTACATTGCTGAACTGACCATGATCAAGATCTATCATTCCTTTGCCTTTACTTTCAGTGAGAGAGTCATCTCCCAGTACAATAGATGGTTCTTTCGACATATGCAGTGAGGAGAAGGCCTCCTTAGTCAAAACCATGTGTCTTGAAGCTCCATAATCAATGATAAAACTGGGTGAGCTTGATGTGCCAGCAACTAGAGCATGAACTCTCTCTCTGTCATTTGAACTTGATCCTCCTTCTCTCTTCTTTGAGCTTTTTGGAAGGGAGATTCCATTCTTCTCTAGGAGTTAGGTCAGCATCTCTTTCTGCTTTTTCGTACAAGAGCTTTCAGTGTGATTTCCCTTATTGCAGTATGCGCACTTGTTCATTTCACCTTTGTTCTTCTTCTTCTGGTTATTCTTCTTGGGACCTTGTAGATCCTCCGGAGACTGTTTCTTGTCTCTCTTTTGCTCAGGTGGCTTTTTAGCTTTCTTTTTGCTTTTTGAATCCACCCTCGAATCTCCAGCAGTCAAAGATTGATCTTTGGATGGTTTGATGGTGCCCATCATCACCAGCTTGTCATGTTCTTGTGTGAGAGATTCCATGAAATCTGCAAGGCTAGGCATATTCCAGGCTCGAGCTATCAGTTTTGTGGCATAGAAGGTCGAAACAAACACTGAATAATCAGGGCCAGGCTTTGAGAGGATGGCCAGTACGAGCTGATCATCTTTCTTTTCAATACCACACTGTTTCAGCTGCAAAACTAGTGCTTTCAACTTGGAGAAATATAGCTGTAGGGATTCAAAGCTCGTTGGACTCAGAGAAATCAGCTCATTTTCGATTTGATGTCCCCTCATCTCATCTGTATTTCCAAAAAGATCAGCAAGCTTCTCCCATACTTCATTCGGTGATGTCAATCTATCAAGATGGAAAAGGAGGTCTCTAGAAATACTCAGGCACAGGAGGCCATAAGCCTCATCCCTCCTGTTGTGCCATTTTATCTTCTCTGCAGCTGCATTGGGCTCTGCTTCTGTTGCCATAGTCACCCTATAGAGGCATTTCGCTCTCAACAGTATCTCCATCTCTGCTTTCCATTCAAAGAAATTGAAAGGAGTCAAGATAGTTTTCTGTGATTGATCCATAGCTCTAGAAAATCTGTCCTGGCTATTAGTAGAAGGCTCCCAGTCTTTGATGTCGAGCCTACAAAACAATTTTTGAAGGAGAGAAACAACCTACAATTTCTCTGATACCATGTGGAAATTAAGGCCAGCAATAGATTAATTTTACTCACAACAATTATCAATTTATCATGCAAAATTGCTCACAAAAGAGATTGAATATGGAGCTGTAACACTAAATTGTATTAACTGAGTGTACAATAGCCAACCATGTAATAACATAGGTTTTTGAATAAATAGAATGCATCAAGAAATCGAATGCATGAGGAGGCATCCAAAACTAGCATAAAGCAGGCTTACCAAAAATAAGCAAATCCCCCATAGGTGTAAAAAGCTGATCCCAAATCTGTCATGGAGCTCACGAATTGGTAAAAAGGCATAGGTAAGCTAAAGAGTGGTGGAATGGTATCTCATACATGCTTTTGCATGGAGAAAATAGAGGAGGATGTGTAGGACAAAAAACAAGTCAACCTCACCTAGTCTAGCTTTTCCTTTGCCTTAAAACACTGAAAAAGCAGGCAATAAAGTAGAAAAAGCAAAAGGGCACCTAGGAGGCCAGGAATAAAGTATAATTGATTCCTTTAGCTCTCCCATGTGCTACATGAGTCAAATAAGGCAATTTTTACCTCTATGGATAGGCAAATAGCAACTTGCACAAGGTGGGACACATGAACTAGGCAAATAAGACAAAAATAATGGAATTAATGTCTAAGTTGGTAAACTATGGGTTAATTATTCTAACAGAAGGAGGTATAACAATAATACAAAAAGAATATCTTTGGAAGTTACATTTTTCAACATATTTTGGACATGAAAAAAAAAATCCTAAAAGTTAAGACTCAAACCCTAACCCTTTACTAGGAAAAAAATAAAATGGGAAAAACATAGGCATACCAACATACTAGGAAAAGAGACATCAATATACAATAATTTCCCTCCATCATTGCAGGCCTATGTTAACAAGTAGTAGTAAAGAAGCTGAGCCTTCTTCAAAGAGACCTGGGTTCAACCCGAGAAAAAGCATCTTGATGTGCTAATGCAACCAAATTCTTATGATATCTCATAGTTAAGTGATTCTTTGTGGTTTGTCCTATGTAGGAAGACAAGACCAAGAGTGAGTCCTAGATTCTTTTAGGGGAATAAAACCCCTCAAATGCAACTCCTAAGCCAAAAGTTTATGGCTTGCAAGGTTCTTTCCCAAAAGGAATTTTAACCACAAAAAATGAAATGCAAACATTGTTTAAAATGCATATTACATACTTATTTGTTAGATGTAAAATAATACAGCTCAAATTCTCTAACAACTCTCAGAACTATCTCTACCACTCAACATTTTCTGGATAACATGTTCACATAAACTCTCCTATTTACATCCTATCTTGTAGAATCAACACATGCAAGTGTACATAATACAAAATACATCTTATTACCATCTTTTTCACTTTGGATTTTTATCAACAATCACCTAACATCAATCTTGCTAGCTTAACGAGACTCTCTTTTTTTTGCAATATATAATTCCAGTGTGCCACCTGACCTTAGTACATCTTGGTTTGGACTTCTGTTACACAAGTTATCATTCCAAAACTTTTAATCCACTTTATGCACTTTGGATTTCCATTCAAACTCAAGGGAAATTTTTGGCCTTGATGCATTATTATTGGTACACTCATGAAATGTTGGTTTATCTTGACAATAGTTGATCTACCCTGTATGCAACCATAAACTTATTACACTATGCTCAAACCCATTCTGTAGAGAACCTGTTGAGACCTACTACACAGAGGATGATGCAGTGGTAGCAAAACAAACAATGATATTGGAAGATCCACATGAAGAATATAGCATAACATTTGGCATAGATGCAATAAAAGAGATGGATGTTCCAATTACTGATGAAGTTATATACAATGCAAAAGATATGGAACTTGAAAGTAATGGTTTTGAAACCATAAAAGATTTGAAAACCATACATATTGAGTATATTGACCAACATCAAACAGTCTTGTGTCAAGGTTCAGAGCAACAACACGAGGAATCATACAGTAACGCAGCTAGCATTGCAACAACCAAGATTGTTGATACCCTCCCAACAAGATATAATGCAAATAAATAGACTTGGCAGTAGTGGAAGAACAAGATTAAGAATCCAGCAGAGCTCCAACTAATTCTGCAACAAAAGAGGCCAATTATTCTCTCATTGATACAATAGCACAGGAAATGGATGTAGAACATGAAAAGGAAAATGGGAAAAATTCAAAAAAGACAAAAAAACACAGGTGGAAATAAGCAACCTTTAACCTCATCTCTAGCGCTAGAAGAATAACATGAAGAACCACATGCATCTCCATATATCAATGTAAAAAAAGAAGTTTCAAAGAACATTCACACACAGGACAATGCATCATACTCAAAAACCTAATTATAGCTTCTGGAGTACTACATAAATTCACAGACATAACAAATTTTGGAAGGGTAATAAAAGTATATGTTACAACCATCACTGGCATAGTTGAGAGGGAAGTGGAGGAAGTTAAAAGAAATAAAGTGGAGAAAGCAGAAGAACTAGCAAGTAAATATGTTTACATACAATAATCACACTCACTTGCAGCTATGGAAGAACAAGTTGAATCAGATATGGCACCAACAACCCATGTAGTAAATGAGATTGTTGAGAACCTTTCCATGATGGATGAGACTAATACAACAGTACAAACATAAAAACATCACAAAGGGCTATATTTTTATTTTTGTTTTGCAATTGACAAACCATTTGGGGTTCCTCTATCTGAATTGATGAAACCTCCCTGTTTAGAATTTTCTAACTGATTTTTAAACTGACTAGCTATATTTTATATTTCATGCTCAATTAATGTGGGATAAAACTTCTTGCAAATTCCTTCAAAATTGGAAGTGCTAAATTTTTTGAAAGGGATTAGATGCGCAATGGAAAATTTTAAAATCCTGCTAAATTTTGTTAACTGTCTTAGGACATTAAAGGAGTTGTATTCAAGTGTGTATTTGATTTTATTGAACTCCCTAGGATTTTAGGTCAGTTATATGATTTGGAGTTACAATCTTTACAGAAATTAAATTTGAGTGATTGCAACAACTTGAAGAAGTTTCCAGAAGAGCTAGGGGAATTGAGCACTCTTATGGAGATTGATTTGAGTAAATGTTGCAGTTTACAAGAGCTTGCAAACAATTTTGGGAATATTACATGATTACAGTTCTTGTCCTTGTACCATTACTGCAAATTATTATGCTTCCTGAAGGTTTTGGAAATTTAACATCATTAATTCATCTAGATCAGCAACAATGTTGGTTGTTGATTAGTCTTCTGGACAACTTTAGTCAAATGAAGTCCTTGTAAGTTATTGTATTATATTATTATTCAGGCTTGAAAGGAGTACCAGAAGGAACTGACAATCTGAAAATAATAGAAATATTTTCAATAAGTAGCTGTTTTAGCTTAAATATGCTTCCCAGTCAGTTCCAAGAACTCACATGTTTACGGCAACTAGATTTATATAATTGTACGAGTTTGTGGGGACTACTTGAAGGTTTGGGGAAGCTTAGTTTCCTCGAATACTTATGTTTACAAGTATGTAAAATGTTACAGAAACTACCTAGTGACTTTCATTGACTAGAAGCACTGGAAGATTCCAAATGTCTGGATAGAAGAGCTTGTCAAGATTGCCTAAAAATATTAACAAACTTAGTTGTTTGGATGTGTTAGGATTATCACATTGTGATAATATGGATCAATTACCTAGTGAATTCCATTTTTCAATAGAGCCTAAATAATTGCAATTTTCCAACTACAAGAACTTAGTAAGGTTACCTGAAGATTTCGTCAATAAAAGAGAACACTGGTGTGGAACATGAAAGTGATAATGGGAAAGTCACAGAAAAGACCAAAACCTTCAACCTTGTCTCCATCTCTAGAAGAAAAACCTGAAGAACCACAATCATCTCTATATATCGATCCATCAATAGAAGTTCCAAAGACACTTTACACAATAGAAAATTTATTGGAATAAGACCTCATTTTAGCTCTTAAAGAACTGCCCAAACGCTTAGACACAACTTCTGACAAGGAAATAGAGGTAGATGTTACATCCATGTTTGAATTAGCTGAGAGGAATGTTATGGAAGAAAAAAGAAACGAAGAATAAAGGACAAAAGAACTTGAAATTAAATATGTGGACAAACAACAATCATATTCACCTAAAGCTATGGAAGAACACATTGAAAACTAAGATATGGATCCCGCTATCAATGCAATAAAATAAATTGCAGAGAACCTTCTCATGATGGATGAAACTAGGAAAACAATACAAGAATAATACCATCATAAAGTCTGTAACATAATAAAAGATGAAGATGTTCCAACTAATAATATTTCAGTAAAGGTTACAGAAGTTGTAAACCAATAGTACCACATAGAACAAGATAGGAAACACATCTTTGTCTTCTTGGACATGAGTTATTTATATTTACATTATAAATGAATTCATACTGAGTACAATTTGGATACTTGTGGGATGAATTATTCACCTATATTGAAAATGGAATTCCCAATGAGTTTCTACTAGAATGAAGAAGGAAAATGCAAAACTATTGGTAGAAATTATATTTTCCTTTACATGATGCAAAATCTATACCCTAGATATAGACCTTTATATCAAACATGAATTCTATTGGATTTTGAAATTCAAGTTCAATAAATCATAGTCCCCAACTTCCTTTATATGGATCAATTTTAAATAATTTATCAACATTATTCTCTGTTCTTGTGCCCCCATCCATGATATATTGACTTGCAACAATTGGTAAATGAGATTGATGGAAATATTTCCATGATGGATGAGACTAGAATACAACAATACAAAAATAAAACCATCACAAAGAATCTAATGTAATTCCATTAATAAGAGTGTGGAAATTGAACCCAAGTGATAGAACAATTACACTCACAAAATTGCTAATCAAACATGCAAAATTAACATCAAAGGATACTAAAATTGGAGCATGACACTAATCTGTATTGAATAAGTGTACAATAGCCAACCTTGTGAAGTAATAGGCTGCTGAAATATATAATTACGTGAGATATTCGAATGCATAAGGATGCCATTCGAAATAGTCAAAAAGTAGGCTTACTAAATCTAGTCAAATCCCCCATAGGTGCATAAAGCAGTTTCCAAATCCACTAAGATGCTCATGAATTGGAAAATTCAAGCATGAAATATAATAAGGGATGGAAATAAAACTCATACATTCTTTTATTAGGAGAAAAGGATGGAGGATGATGTGGGAAAAAAACAAGTCAACTACACCTAGTCTAGCTTTTCCTTTCGCCTTAATTCTCAATAAAATAGGCAGCTTTACAGAAAAAAATAGATATGCACTTTGAAGGATATGGAATAAAGTAGACATGCTAAATATGGTTTCCAGGAGGTTTTCCAAGCACTCCATGACTCGGTTTTAGCAAGTGTTGAATTCTATGACATGCAGAAGGCAACTTGCATAGAGTGGAATCTAGGAAACTAGGTAATAAGACACAAATGATTTAATTAATGTATATGGTAGGTAACTATATGTTGATTATTCTAACACCCCCCATTAAGCATGAATTTATGAGTAAATATCAGAAAACTATAGGGCCTAGAAACAAGGCTTAGTCACCCTTTACATATTGCTTGTCCATTCAACCAAGAAAAGAGGCAAAAACCTAGTGGGAAAATCCTCCCCTTAAACGTGGACAGTAAAGAAAAATTTGAAAATATTGTCATCAATCATGCTTCACAGCATGATCAGCAATACCCAACAGTGATTTTATATTGCTGAATGTCTTCTCACAAAAAACTTTGGTGAATATGTCTGCTACTTTCTCCTGAAGATGCATAAAAGAGTAGATGAATGGCGCCATCATGCACAAGACATATGATGTAGTGCATATGGATCTCAATGTGTTTGGTTCACTGTCTCTAAACTGGATCATTGCATATTTTAATGGTGCTCTGATTATCACAGTAGACAATAGTTGAAAACTCTGATTCGAAGCCACATTCTCCAAGTATTTCCCGCAACCACAAACATTGAGTTGCTGCATTTACAACTCCTCTATACTCCGCTTCTGTAGATGAAAGTGTTATGGAACTCTGCTTCTTTCTTGACCAGTTGATTGGTCCTTCTGCAAGCATGAACACATATGATGTTGAATTTCAATCTGTGTTGTCACCTGCTCAATCACTACCAGTAAACCCAATCAAATCAAGATCAGATTTAGCTTTGTAGAAGATCCCATGAGTTCTTATTCCTTGAACAAAGTTAAGGATCCTTTTGGCTTCTCTCCAATTGATCTCATGAGGCTGATCCATGTATATTTAAGCCACACTAATTGCATAATATAGATCAGCTCGAGTGTGTGTAAGATAAAGCAAACACCCAATCAACTGCCTATACAGTGTATTATTTACCATAGGAGAAGAACCTGCTTCTTCAAGCTTAACTCCTGAAAGGAAAGGAGTCTTGCTTAGCTTGAAATATTTCATGTTGAACTTGTTCATAAAATATAAGGAATACTTTTAATGATGTACTTTTATTCCATGTTGGTATTGAGCAATTTAGAGACCCAAAAATTGGCTCAACAATCCCAAATCTATCATAGAAAATGCATGGTTCATTGCATCCTTCAAGGAGGAAATCTCTTTCTTTGAACTTCTTGTAATCATAAGGTCATCCACATACAAGAAAATAATCATAAAAGAACCATGAATCAGCTTCAAATAAACATTAGGATCAGAATTGCATCGAACAAAACTCAATGACAGCAGAAAGCCATCAATCTTGGCATACCAAGCCCTGGGGTCTTGCTTTAGCCCATACAATGATTTCTTTAAACTACACACAAAATATGGATTAGAAAAAAAACCTTCAGGTTGCTGCATTTAAATATATTTAGTGATATCTCCATTTAGGAAAGCACACTTCACATCCATGTGATGTACCTCCCACTACTTTGAAGCTGCAATGGCTAAAGCTATCCTTATGGAGTCCATCTTTGCCACTAGTGCAAAGGTTTCATTGTAGTAAATACCATGTACTTGTGAGTATCCCTTGGATACCAATATTTCCTTATATTTCAAGGGTGAACCATCAGCAACAAACTTATTCTTGAAAACCCACTTACATTGAACTAGCTTCCTCTCTGGGGGAAGATCAACCAGTTCCCAAGTGTTGTTCTTCTGAGCGAGATGAATTATTATTTCATGGATGTTTACCATATTGGATCATGTGCTGCATATTCATATGTCCATGGATATGATTCAACCATCAGATAGCACTTCTCAGCAAGTAAAGGATATTTCATACACAAGACACTCTCAAACTTAAATCTAGTCCTCCTAGTGTCACTAGGATTTCCAGCTAGTTCCCCAGATGCATGAATGGTATTTGCTGCCCATTTTGGTCTTGTAGGAATTTAAGGATATGCAATCAAATCATCATTATTAGACATATCATAATCAGCAAACTCATTAGTCTCTCCACTTACAATCAATGGATTTGGTGGCGAAGAAGACTCTCCAACTTCAACTGCTACTAAAGGCTCTTCTTGGAACTGAACACTTATTTCAATGAAGGATTTGTTAGTGCTCAAGTTGATCAGTTTGTACCCTTTTGAATCTTTAGAATACCCAACAAATAGGAACTCTTGGATTTGGGGCTGCAAATCCTTTCTCTTTTCAGTTGGAATTCTATCCCAATCCTTTGAGCCAAAAATCCTGAAATGGGTCACATCTGGCTTGTGCCCACTCCAAGATTTGAATGGATTCATACCATCAATATGGTTATGAGGTACCCTATTTTGGATGTAGGATGCACAGTTTATAGCCTCGGCCCAAAACCTTGGTGGCAAAGTCTTAGCCTCCATCATACAGGTTGCCATCTCCATCAGTGACATGTTCTTTCTCTCAGCAACACCATTTTGCTGTGGTGTGTAAGGGATCAAATGATACATTTGAATACCTACATATTTACAATACTAGATGAACTCAGACTTGACATACTCACCACCATTGTCAGATCTGAGGATCTTGAGTCTCCTCCCAGACTGGTTTTCAAGCAAGGCCTTAAAGACTTTTGAAGAGGTCAAAAACTTCAAACTTATGCTTTAGGAAGTAAACCCAACAATACCTGGAAAAGTCATCTATGAAGGTCAGTGCATATTTGTCTTGAATCATGGACATATGAGGAAATGGGCCAGCAATGTCACTATGGATCAACTCAAGAAGTGCAAAGTTTCTCTCATGACTAGCTCTCTCAAATTTGTGCTCTGGGTGTTTTCCTATGATACAACCTTAACAGAATGCCTTGGAAAAATTAATATTTGCTAACCCTATGATCATATATTTTTCACTCAAATAAGAAATATACTTGTAGTTAAGATGGCCAAATATTTCATGGAAAAGCTTGCTTGCCTCGTTAGCATGAATCAAAATAGTAGAGCGGTTTGAGTAGGATAGAAAATGGGAAAACATGTATGCCTTCGAAGTGTGATCAACAAGACCTTTTGCTATGAATTTACCATTCAAAATCTCAGTTATTTCAACATCATCAGGGGAAAAGATGACCTTCTTTGGAGACCCTATGTGAGTCATCTGATACACTGACAAGAGATTAGTGGCAAGACCTGGAACATACATCACATTATTGAACTTACCATGGTTAAGATCAATCCTTACTTTTCCCAACTGTTAGTGAGAGAGTCATCTCCCAGAACTATTGGTGGACCTTTTAACATGTCAAGAGAGGAGAATGCCTCTTTTGTCGAAACCATATGTCTAGAAGCTCCACAGTCTATGATGAGGCTAGGTGAGCTTGATTTGCCAACAACCAAAGCATGTACTCTCTCTGTAACGTCCTCGATCCTCTGACCAGTGAAGAGGATGCTACCAAACAATAAAAAAACTCCAGGAAACTAGCCCCATGAACACAAACATGCATAAATGCTGATTTAAAAAGCTTAGAACATGAAACATGCTAAGATGCATAAAACATACAAGGATGCATAGTTACTCAACATAGAGCAGCAGCAAACATATACATTCCAGCATCAACATGTTCATCATTATGGTTCATTATACATTAGACAGTAATGTAAATGTAGAAGCGAAATGGACAGGAATGTTTACCTTATAAATATCTCGTCCCACAACCAGCTACGTCGCTGCAACGTTCCACCCAACCATAGGCCAGCGTGCTCATCAATCTCTCAACAGCACTAGCACCCATGAGATGGGCATGATTCCGCAAGGAATAAGGGTCAAAGCAGCCTTACACATATCTATGGTACACAAATCATCCAAGCCCACATAGTAGGGTTTATCAGAACATCAAGGAGCTAGGAAAGGCTAAATGCTAAACTGCTGACCTCAATGGAGAGATAAGGAAACCTACACTAGAGTTAACCTGACTTCTAAGACATCCACACACCCGACACTAGGAATCAGTCCTTTCTCTGTTCATAGTCCCTCAGACCCTGACTTCCCTTTCCCATACTCTTCAACGTTTGTGGAGAAGAAATCCAATAGTCTAACTCTTTTCGAGTGGCTTCAAACACCAGTTTTCTTAAGCATACCTAGCCTCTAATCCTACTCTCAACAGTCCGAAGACCAACCACTCCATACTGCAGTAAAAGCAAACAGTTCACAGCTCTGTGAAGAAGATAAAGACAACAGGGTGACAACCCCAAACAAAAAGGTGAACACAGCTCAAGTCAAGAAGATGACTCAGAGTTGTTCTCAGCCCTAGTGTGGCCAAAACAATTTAGCAGGAACCCAAAATACATTTGCACCCGCAACAACCAAGAAGAAACCCAAAACCAGGGGGAATACAACATCTCCAATCCTCACAATGAAAACAACGGTAGTGTTACACAGTCCGCAAATGGGAAAGATGCCAAAATCCCAGCATTGATAGGGGAAAACATAAATGTAGACCACAATTGGTAAGGATAACAAGAATAAACATACACAATGCACAGAACGCGAAGGCGCATTCACAGGAAATCATGGGTGACAGAACATGGCTCTCCAACTCGCTGCATGAGTCCCAAAACAAAGGTGAACCTTCTGTGTCCCTGCATGAGATGAAAAAATGATCAGGATCCCCCAAATGGTGCCTGAGTGAGGAAGAAACCCTCCTGCGTGTGTATGAGAAAGACCAAAACCATGAGTGGAAGAGTGGGAGAGTGGTGACTGTTCCCTTGCCCTTAGCGTGAGGAAGAGCGAGCTCACTGGTGGAGTGTATGTGGGGAAAAGATGGGAAGTCCTGCCACCCACCACTCCCCAGCCATAACTGATCCCAAATAATCAAACAACATAAGTTTAGTGGGTGGTCGACACATGGAAAACTCCCAATGGCCCCCACGGGTTTGACAACCCCCCCTTAACCTTATGAAATCATGCCCTTTTCATTTAACGTTGCATCATCGTAGCTGGCTATAGGTTTATTTTAATTGATGTGCATATTTACATGATTCCCAAAACTATAATGTGCTATATAGCATGATATACCATCGGCAACGATCCCTATTGCCAAGACATACACAACCAAATCGATGGTGGGGATTTTTCATTTAGCTCCTCACGACGATTAACTACAATATATACATCTCATATCATTTAATGCAAACTAGGTCAAAACCAAGACATTACAGTCCCCTTCCCCTTGGAATAACACCGTCCTTGGTTTTCCAATACGTAGGAATACACATACATTTTGCACATCAAAATTTCAAAATTTTGCAGATCTATCCCATGTTCAATTATTTACTTTGAACTTTCAGGACTAAGCCCCTTGGCTTCCATGAGCTTCTTTTGCTGGTTCTTAGCTTTCGTCTCATCCCCAAGTCGAGGAACTTTGTGGTTGCTTCCCTCTTTATGTTCCCTCATTGGGAAGTCCCAGCGTAAATGATGTCCTCCGCATTTCCAACATTTCCCTGGATGCTTCATCTTTACCTGCTCAATTTCCTTTGAGTCTTCATGCCTAGAACAATTCTTAACGGATTTCTTGGATGAATGTCCCATCATTGAATTAATTTCCTTTCCTTTACAGATTCCTCCCAGAAGGCTTTTCACCTCCTTTTGCAAATCAATAGATTCCTACAAAATCTGGTGGTTCATCTCATTCTGCCTTTTCTGTATCTTAATCATCTCTCCAAGATTCTCTTGGGTTCTAGCAATCGTTTGAAGGATACTTCCAGCCAAGTCCAATAGCTTTTGGTCTACTACCATGGTCAGTGTGCACCACTGTATTTCACTCTTCTCACCTGTGAAATGCATCATTGAAATTCTGTTAGACCAAGCATAATATATGCATTAATATCAGTCAATTAATTGCCCAATTGGCATGACAGTC
>LPNX010943073.1:310252-353521 GCA_001517045.1 Pseudotsuga menziesii
CATTATTGCTCATTCTGAGCTCTTCAGGACAATCACATGTCCACATGCACCCCTAGGATGCTCTGGCATAGTCCTTGCTCCCAGTGATACCTATATTCAAACATTGAATATATTCACATGTTTAGTTTATTCTCAATGGTTTTTATCTCTTAAACAAGAGCTTAAAATATCATAACCAAATCACATACACATGTATATTCATAAGCAAGAAATTGCAAAGTAATCTAATACTTATCTATATTGTGCGTTTCCTCATTGGTCCACAGGATCTTGCTTCGCTTTGCAAGCCTTGGGATTGCCTATGGACTTGGATGTTAGGCTAGCACACAGGCTACTTCACAACATCCTTTTATATACATATATCAGGCACAGTCAAACCAACCTTCAGTTGGGTTTATTAGACTGTCAAGAAATCACCTGCACTTATATCAACAATACACTTATATCAACAATGCACTTATATCAACAACCAATCATCAGGCAATCCAACATAGTTGGGTTTATTAGGAAATCAACAATAACACATGCACTTATATAAATAATAAATGACTATTTCCAGGTTTCATTTCCAGCCGTGAGCTCTAATTCCACTACCCCATACAACACAAGAAACCATCCCCTTCTCTACTCTTTAGTCCCTCGGGAATGTCCCCTTCTCTATGCTCTTTAGTAGGAGGTAGGATGAGCCCAAGCCATTATCCATTTGGTGTACAACACCAGACTACATCTATTTAGACTAACAACACAAGCAATATAAGCAACTCATCAGCGTTATTGCTCTAAAATTGAAATCATATTTCACATCATTCACTATCAAGTATTGAGACACCAGGAGTGTGTCCACTCCCTAGGGTGTAATCAATATTGGAAACCCTTTCATTTCTCGACATCGGGAAAGTGTGCACCCTTTTCTGGTGTGTGCCATGTAAGACCTATTCATACCCAAGCAATTGGTCATAATATTAATAAAATCAAAACATGTTCTGCATATCGAGTTTAACAATTTGACATGCATATGCTTGGCTAGGGTCACAGAACACTTATCCATTTGCCGAAGTAGTATTCCTTTGTTAAGGAGGAATGGGGGCTCCCTTCTCTGAGTTGACAGTCCCTCGGTTTGCCATCCCAATTCCTCTTTACGTTTTGTATCCACACATGTCTTACCGACATAACTTATACCATCTCACTCATGTTGCTTACCAAACATGTAGTGCAGATGAGACATTTCCAAAATGTCCAATGGATTTTCACCAGAAACCCATTTACAGATAAGGGAAAACCTTCCCATGAAGTTTGGATTTTGCATGCCATCACACATGATCTTCCTATAGTGTGTACCCCTGGCACATTCATCAAATAGCCAAACAGTCAATCATTATCTGATAATACAATCCAAATTTGATTGTTCCATAACCAAGCAATGACATTAGTAATTAAAATCAATGAGAATTTGCAACTCTTTTTACTACAGAAATTGATTTGCTTGGAAATGAGGTGATCCTCAATTGTGGGTCTCTTGTAAGCAGCACCACTATGCCCATTATAATTTTATGCTTACTAGCATAACATGAATACCCACTTACAATGCCTCCTCCTGACACAATCTTATGCAAGCTAATAGTGATTATTAGTTGCCAACAATTTCTTAAATCTAAAACTCACAATTCAAATTTAACAACCCATCATGCATACAAACTATTTTCACAGCCATGAGACTCTTCTCATAAGGTTTGGCTCTTTCACATGGTAGATTTTGGCCTTTTTCATGGTCTTACCCAAATTGCCATGCCTCGAACAATCTACCCAAAACCTGAAACTCAGTCAACCAAACACTTAGTAAGTCTTGATGCATATGGATTTTTCATTGCTGCAACAATCACTGAAGCATTTTCAGAATTTATAAAATTTAAACACTTCCTGCTGTTAATCACATCAATATTACCAAAAATCATTTACTTCACGCAATCATTATCATACTAAAATTTGCAAGGTCACATCATTTATGCCAAAATGAAATGTTCAGATACTCCTTACTCCACAAGCGTATCATTGTACCCTCTTGCCCTTCCATAGAGCATATTCGGCAGCTAATCGATCATAACTACCCTCTTCATGCACTTACTATCCTGTATTCACAACAGCTCTTGAAATGGTTCCTAAATTGTCATCAATTCATCATTTCAGCCATTAGTTATTCATAATAACTCATGCACTATCTCTATTCATTCATGCATTGCATCACAACATTTGCACCCATACTTATGTATGCATATCTACAACATTTACTCATACTTTTCATATGCATCCATTCAATGCATAACTACAAGATTTATAAAATATTTTAATGCATACCCACTCAATGCTACCTTGCATTGATTCAGGAATACTATGCATTCAAACATACCATGCATGGCCTAACCATGACTACTTCATCTAGGATGCATGACTATAATCAAGATCATCAGTGCTTAATTTCCTTGCGCTACTAAGCTCATAAGAACATAATACAGGCATGACACCTTTCTCTATGAATGTAGTATAAAATTCAGATACTCACATAGTATGAGACCTCTTGCTTTTACCACTCCATGCAATTGTCATAATTAAACTCTTACCTTCATGGGTCCTACTTACACCCTTGACATTATCAGTTTGGTTGGTCCTTTGCAGGAGATTGCAGAATTCGCTCACCAACTTTTGATTCTGGAATTGTTGCCTTATCCCTTTCTCCATAGGCTTTCTAGTCACATTCACCAACATCAGCAACATATTCAGCCATGTCTATCTTGTTGTTGTTTTTTCCACTAATGCCAACATCAATGCAATAATTATCATTAGTGGCTCATTATAAACGTATAATTATCACTATTCTTACCAACATGTAATATCTTATATATGCAAGCATATCCTCATACATTTCATGTATAAAAATTGTAATCATAATTAGCAAGATAGGGTTTAAGGAAATTTCCTTTTTCAAGTCCCTCATCCTTGCATGGAACTCCTTTTCCACACAACAACTGGTTTGACTTCATGGTCTTGCTACCTCTAGGCATGAAATTCCTGGATTTGTCCATATTGACAGCACACATTTCTCTTTCAAGCAATCACTAGCACTTTGCTGCTCCACACTCAAATTTTGGTGACTCTCCCTTGTTTCCTACTGGATAAGCTTTCCAACTCCTATCCACATGCTTCACTTTGACCTCGGGTGTGAAAACCACACCACTTCAAAAATGATGCTTTTTACCAAATGTATTCTGGTCTGAAATGTCATCTTCAGCCACCTGGAACTCTCTTCCTTTTCAGCCTGGAAATTGCTGAGAAACCCAATGAGAAATTCACTGCAAAACCCCAATTTTTCTTTATTCAAAATCAGGTCTCATCCCAACTAATTTTTTGACATTTTGGATCCTTAGTGGACTAATCTTTCAACACTTCAGCGACCTAGAAGACTAAATTCTCCAGCACTCATTGGGGGCCCCATCAGATTTAGGTTTCTGCTGTATCTGTCGTTCCCTTGACTGTATTTATCCGATGTAAGCTTTCCGGATGGCATCGATGATGCCAAGGATTGTTCATCAAGTCGCTTTTCCACCATCTCTCTGGCGTTTCGGAGACCATATCCACTAACTTTCTCCATGGTTCATCTGCGGTTTGTTCACCTGTTCCCTTCTAGCGTGTTGGACTTGTAGTTGTCTAAGATTCTGATCTACATCGGTGATCAGATCCTCTACCCATTGGACGGCTAATTCTCTAGGATTCTGCAATGGTTGTTCACCAACCGTTAATATTTTCCAATTGGAGGCCTCTTCAACTATAATTCTCTGATCGACGTTTGGAACAACTGTCTGTCGGGAGGGTAGGCCACTAAACAGCCGCAACGGTGGATGCACGAATGACTAATTTTTTCTGATCGGTGCTCCAAAATTCTAATATTTTCCCATCACGTCCATCGGCAGTATCATCCTCTAAACTCCACCGATGTTTTCTGCCACATCAGCGAACCAAACAACTAAGCTTTTTCGACGTCTCCGGTACTTAGACAAATTTTTTAGAAAATTTCCTTCCCGAAACATTTTCTTTCCTTGTTCGCTGCATTGACGGTCTCAACAACTGTAGTTTCTGCAGTATCGGCACTCGGGCGCGCTAACATCGAGCGGTTAGTCTTCTAAGCAACCATAATGACAATTTACAAACCATTAACTTTTTTCAATCCTCTATAAATCTCCAATGACATCCATCGATGGGCTCATCGTCTAAATTTCGCCGATGGCCGATGGTTTTCAACATTTCAACAAAATTCTGAAAATTTTCTTCTTCCTTCCATGTCGGCAAACCCAACAACTAATTTTCGTCGACGGGATCGGCAGTCCAAACGACTAAACTTTTCTGACGTCGAAGGTCAATATCAGATGTTTCTTCAACTATATTGAGCCGGCATTTCGGCAGTCTTCAACTGATCTCTGCCGAAACTGCGGCTCCCACACCAACTAAGTTTCGCTGATGAATAAAAATTCCCATACTTAGAATTTTTTTATGAAATTTCTTCTTTAACTTTCCTTCTGCCACTTCATCGGCTCAAACGTCTTTTATTCCTTGCCGACATATCAGTGCCTTCACTATCTATCTGCTCCAGCATCGGCGTTCAGGGAATCTATCTGTTGGAAGGATAGTTCACTAGCTGGCCGCAACGGCGAGTGCACGAACAACTAGACCTTACTGATGTTCATCGGCAATTCCATCGTCTAACTTCTATCGATCGCCGATGGGTTCGACACTTAGATGAATTTTTACAAACTTTTCATTCCTTTGTCTTTTCTCCCGTGACGCTCCATCGGATATTCCATCTACTATTTCTGTCAACCCTTTCGACCCTGCGACGACTCCATCTAGTAACCCTGTAGATACCTGCACTTATATCAACAATAAACTTATATCAACAATGCACTTATATCAACAACCAATCATCAGCCAAGCCAACATAGTTGGGTTTATCAGGAAATCAACAATAACACATGCACTTATATCAACAATAAACGACTATTTCCAGGTTTCATTTCTAGCCGTGAGCTCTAATTCCACTACCCCATACAACACAAGAAACCATCCCCTTCTCTACTCTTTAGTCCCTTGGGAATGTCCCCTTCTCTATGCTCTTTAGTAGGAGGTAGGATGAGCCCAAGCCATTATCCATTTGGTGTACAACACCAGACTACATCTATTTAGACTAACAACACAAGCAATATAAGCAACTCATCAGCGTTATTGCTCTAAAATTGAAATCATATTTCACATCATTCACTATCAAGTATTGAGACGCCAGGAGTGTGTCCACTCCCTAGGGTGTAATCAATATTGGAAACCCTTTCATGACTCGACATCGGGAAAGTGTGCACCCTTTTCTGGTGTGTGCCATGTAAGACCTATTCATACCCAAGCAATTGGTCATAATATTAATAAAATCAAAACATGTTCTGCATATCGAGTTTAACAATTTGACATGCATATGCTTGGCTAGGGTCACAGAACACTTATCCATTTGCCGAAGTAGTATTCCTTCGTTAAGGAGGAATGGGGGCTCCCTTCTCTGAGTTGACAGTCCCTCGGTTTTCCATCCCAATTCCTCTTTACATTTTGTATCCACACATGTCTTACCGACATAACTTATACCATCTCACTCATGTTGCTTACCAAACATGTAGTGCAGATGAGACATTTCCAAAATGTCCAATGGATTTTCACCAGAAACCCATTTACAGATAAGGGAAAACCTTCCCATGAAGTTTGGATTTTGCATGCCATCACACATGATCTTCCTATAGTGTGTACCCCTGGCACATTCATCAAATAGCCAAACAGTCAATCATTATCTGATAATACAATCCAAATTTGATTGTTCCATAACCAAGCAATGACATTAGTAATTAAAATCAATGAGAATTTGCAACTCTTTTTACTACAGAAATTGATTTGCTTGGAAATGAGGTGATCCTCAATTGTGGGTCTCTTGTAAGCAGCACCACTATGCCCATTATAATTTTATGCTTACTAGCATAACATGAATACCCACTTACAATGCGTCCTCCTAACACAATCTTATGCAAGCTAATAGTGATTATTAGTTGCCAGCAATTTCTTAAATCTAAAACTCACAATTCAAATTTAACAACCCATCATGCATACAAACTATTTTCATAGCCATGAGACTCTTCTCATAAGGTTTGGCTCTTTCACATGGTAGATTTTGGCCTTTTTCATGGTCCTACCCAAATTGCCATGCCTCGAACAATCTACCCAAAACCTGAAACTTAGTCAACCAAACACTTAGTAAGTCTTGATGCATATGGATTTTTCATTGCTGCAACAATCACTGAAGCATTTTCAGAATTTATAAAATTTAAACACTTCCAGCTGTTAACCACATCAATATTACCAAAAATCATTTACTTCACGCAATCATTATCATACTAAAATTTGCAAGGTCACATCATTTATGCCAAAATGAAATGTTCAGATACTCCTTACTCCACAAGCGTATCATTGTACCCTCTTGCCCTTCCATAGAGCATATTCGGCAGCTAATCGATCATAACTACCCTCTTCATGCACTTACTATCCTGTATTCACAACAGCTCTTGAAATGGTTCCTAAATTGTCATCAATTCATCATTTCAGCCATTAGTTATTCATAATAACTCATGCACCATCTCTATTCATTCATGCATTGCATCGCAACATTTGCACCCATACTTATCTATGCATATCTACAACATTTACTCATACTTTTCATATGCATCCATTCAATGCATAACTACAAGATTTATAAAATATTTTAATGCATACCCACTCAATGCTACCTTGCATTGATTCAGGAATACTATGCATTCAAACATACCATGCATGGCCTAACTATGACTACTTCATCTAGGATGCATGACTATAATCAAGATCATCAGTGCTTACTTTCCTTGCGCTACTAAGTTCATAACAACATAATACAGGCATGACACCTTTCTCTATGAATGTAGTATAAAATTCAGATACTCACATAGTATGAGACCTCTTGCTTTTACCACTCCATGCAATTGTCATAATTAAACTCTTACCTTCATGGGTCCTACTTACACCCTTGACATTACCAGTTTGGTTGGTCCTTTGCAGGAGATTGCAGAATTCGCTCACCAACTTTTGATTCTGGAATTGTTGCCTTATCCCTTTCTCCATAGGCTTTCTAGTCACATTCACCAGCATCAGCAACATATTCAGCCATGTCTATCTTGTTGTTGTTTTTTCCACTAATGCCAACATCAATGCAATAATTATCATTAGTGGCTCATTATAAACGTATAATTATCACTATTCTTACCAACATGTAATATCTTATATATGCAAGCATATCCTCATACATTTCATGTATAAAAATTGTAATCATAATTAGCAAGATAGGGTTTAAGGAAATTTCCTTTTTCAAGTCCCTCATCCTTGCATGGAACTCCTTTTCCACACAACAACTGGTTTGACTTCATGGTCTTGCTACCTCTAGGCATGAAATTCCTGGATTTGTCCATATTGACAGCACACATTTCTCTTTCAAGCAATCACTAGCACTTTGCTGCTCCACACTCAAATTTTGGTGACTCTCCCTTGTTTCCTACTGGATAAGCTTTCCAACTCCTATCCACATGCTTCACTTTGACCTCGGGTGTGAAAACCACACCACTTCAAAAATGATGCTTTTTACCAAATGTATTCTGGTCTGAAATGTCAACTTCAGCCACCTGGAACTCTCTTCCTTTTTAGCCTGGAAATTACTGAGAAACCCAATGAGAAATTCACTGCAAAACCCCAATTTTTCTTTATTCAAAATCAGGTCTCATCCCAACTAATTTTTTGACATTTTGGATCCTTAGTGGACTAATCTTTCGACACTTCAGCGACCTAGAAGACTAAATTCTCCAGCACTCATTGGGGGCCCCATCAGATTTAGGTTTCTGCTGTATCTGTCGTTCCCTTGACTGTATTTATCCGATGTAAGCTTTTTGGATGGCATCGACGATGCCAAGGATTTTTCATCAGGTCGTTTTTCCACCATCTCTCTGGCGTTTCGGAGACTAGATCCACTAACTTTCTCCATGGTTCATCTGCGGTTTGTTCACCTGTTCCCTTCTAGCGTGTCGGACTTGTAGTTGTCTAAGATTCTGATCTACATCGGTGATCAGATCCTCTACCCATTGGACAGCTAGTTCTCTAGGATTCTCCAATGGTTGTTCACCAACCGTTAATATTTTCCAATCAGAGGCCTCTTCAACTATAATTGTCTGATCGACGTTTGGAACAACTGTCTGTCGGGAGGGTAGGCCACTAAACAGCCGCAACGGTGGATGCACGAATGACTAATTTTTTCTGATCGGTGCTCCAAAATTCTAATATTTTCCGATCACATCCATCGGCAGTATCATCCTCTAAACTCCACTGATGTTTTCTGCCACATCAACGAACCAAACAACTAAGATTTTTCGACGTCTTCGGTACTTAGACAAATTTTTTAGAAAATTTCCTTTCCGAAACATTTTCTTTCCTTGTTCGCTGCATTGACGGTCTCAACAACTATAGTTTCTGCAGTATCGGCACTCGGGCGCGCTAACATGGAGCGGTTAGTCTTCTAAGCAACCACAATGACAGTTTACAAACCATTAACTTTTTTCAATCCTCTATAAATCTCCGATGACGTCCATCGATGGGCTCATCGTCTAAATTTCACCGATGGCCAATAGTTTTCAACATTTCAACAAAATTCTGAAAATTTTCTTCTTCCTTCCATGTCGGCAAACCCAACAACTAATTTTCGTCGACGGGATCGGCAGTCCAAACGACTAAACTTTTCTGACGTCGAAGGTCAATATCAGATGTTTCTTCAACTATATTGAGCCCGCATTTCGGCAGTCTTCAACTGATCTCTGCCGAAACTGTGGCTCCCACACCAACTAAGTTTCGCTGATGAATAAAAATTCCCATACTTAGAATTTTTTTATGAAATTTCTTCTTTAACTTTCCTTCTGCCACTTCATCGGCTCAAACGTCTTTTATTCCTTGCCGACATATCGGTGCCTTCACTATCTATCTGCTCCAGCATCGGCGTTCGGGGACTCTATCTGTCGGAAGGATAGTTCACTAGCTGGCCGCAACGGCGAGTGCACGAACAACTAGACCTTACTGATGTTCATCGGCAATTCCATCGTCTAACTTCTATCTATCGCTGATGGGTTCGACACTTAGATGAATTTTTACAAACTTTTCATTCCTTTGTCTTTTCTCCCGTGACGCTCCATCGGATATTCCATCTACTATTTCTGTCGACCCTGCGACGACTCCATCAACTATTTTGCACCGCTGTTTTAGTGGTCTTCCACTGATGACTTCCGATGGATGTTTGGCTCTACTTTCGCCATCCGCTGGTGGCCCATATCGGAGGGCCTTCCGACTAAAACTTCCGCTACATCAGAGGAGCGATGCTCTAAACTTTTCCAATGGCCGACACTCTGGATACTTAGAAATTTTTTTGAGATTTTTATTCGGTGGTCCCCATCGGATGACCTTCTGCTTAGGTGATCTGATGCATCGACGGGGCTTCGGACTAAGTCCTACGATGATCCGATCGTATCAATACTTAGAGAAATTTTCCAAAATTCTCTTACCATGCACATACTTTTTTCTATTTTCTGCTGGGCAGAAGGAAACCTGCCTCTGCTAGCTGACCTTTCATGGCCCATTCAGGCCCATGCTGCAACCTTTGCTCTGATACCATACTATAACATCCTCGACCCTCTGACCAGTGAAGAGGATGCTACCAAACAATCAAAAACCTCTAGGAAACCAGCCCCATGAACACAAACATGCATAAATACTGATATAAAATGCTTAGAACATGAAACATGCTAAGATGCCTAAAACATACAAGGATGCATAGTTACTCAACATACAGCGGAAGCAAACATATACATTCCAACATCAACATGTTCATCATTATGGTTCTTTATACATTAGACAGTAATGTGAATGTAGAAGCAAAATGGACAGGAATGCTTATCTTATAAATATCTCATCCTGCAACCAGCTACGTCGCTACAATGTTCCACCCAACCATAGGCCAGCGTGCTCATCAATCTCTCAGCAACACTGCCACCCTTGAGCTGGGCATGATTCCTCAAGGAATAAGGGTCAAAGCAGGCTTACACATAGCCAACATACACAAATCAGCCAAGCGCACAAAGTAGGGTTTATCAGGTCGTCAAGGAGCTAGGAAAGGCTAAATTCTAAACTGGTAGCCTCAATGGAGAGCTGGATGCCTACACCATATTTAACCTGACTTCTAAGACATCCACACACCCGACACTAGGAATCGGTCCTTTCTTTGTTCACAGTCCCTCAAGCCTTGACTTCCCATTCCCATACTCTTCAAGGGTTGTGGAGAATAAATCTAGTAGTCTAACTCTGTATGATTGTCTTCAAACACCAGTTTTCTCAAGAATACCCAGCCTCTAATCCTACTCTCAATAGTCCAAAGACCAACCACTGCATACCGCAGTAAAAACAAATAGTTGACAGCTCTGTGAAGAAGATAAAGACAGCAGGGTGACAACCCCAAATGAAAAGGTGAACACAGCTCAAGTCAACAAGACGACTCAGAGTTGTTCTTGGCCCTAGCATGGCCAAAACAACTTAGCGACAACCCAAAAGACATTTGCACCCATAGCAACCAAGAAGCAGCCCAAAACCACAGGGAAGACAACAGCCCCAATCCTCACAATGAAAACAATGGCAGTGTTACACACTCTGCAAATGGGAAAGAAGACAAACTCCCAGCATTGATAGGGGAAAACATAAACACAGACCACAATTGGTAAGGAGAACAAGCATAAACATACACACCGCACAGAAAGTGAAGGCTCATTCACAGGAAATCATGGGTGACAGAACATGGCTCCCCAACTCGCTACGTGAGTCCCAAAACAAAGGTGAACCTTCTGCGTCCCTGCACAAGATGAATAAATGATCGAGATCCCCCAAATGGTTCTCGTGTGAGGAAGCAACCCCCCTACATGTGTATGAGCAAGACCAAAATGGTGAGTGGAAGAGTGGGAGAGTGGTGACCATTCCTCTGCCCTCCGCATGAGGAAGAGCGAGCTCGATGGTGGAGTGTATGTGGGGCAAAGACAGGCAGTCCTACCACCCACCACTCCCCAGCCATAACCGCTCCCAACTAATCAAACAACAAAATTTTAGTGGGTGGTCGAGACATGGAAAACTCCAAATGGACCCCACGAGTTGGAAAACCCCCCCTTAACCCTAGGAAATCATGCCCTTTTCATTTAACGTTGCACCGTCGTAGCTGGCTATAGGTTTATTTTAATTGATGTGCATATTTACATGATGCTTAAAACTATATTGTGCCGGATAGAATGATATACCATCGGCAATGATCCCTATTTCCGAAACACACACAACCAAATCGATGGTGGGGCTTTTTCCTTTAGCTCCTCACCACGATTAATTACAATATATACATATCGTATCCTTTAATGCAAACAAGGTCAAAACCAGGACATTACACTCTCTCTGTCCTCTGAATTTGATCCTCCTTCCCTCTTCTTTGAGCAATCAGGAATGGAGGTGTTATTCTTCTCCAAGAGTTGGGTAAACATGTCAATTTTATTCTTCATACAAGATCTCTCAGGATGATATACCTTACTGTAGTATGCACACTTGCTCATTTCTCCATTGTTCTTCTTCTTGAAACCTTGGGGCTCCTCTTGAGACTTGTTCTTGTATCTCTTTTGCTCATGTGGCTTTTTATCTTTTTTCTTGCTTTTTGAATGCAACCTTGGATCTCCAGCAACCAAATCTTGGTCTTTGGAAGGTTTGATGATGCCCATCATCACCAACTTATCTTGTTCTTGTGTGAGAGATTCCATGAACTCTGCAAGCTTAAGCATATTCCAGGCTCGAGCTATCAAGTTGGTGGCATGAAAGGTCGAAACAAACATTGAATAGTCAGGGCCAATCTTTGAGAGTATGGCCAAAAATAGTTGCTCTTCCTTCTTTTCAATTCCACAATGTTTTAGCTGCAAAACAAGGGATTTAAACTTGGAAAAATAGAGTTGCAAGGATTCAAAGCTATTGGGACTCAAGGAGATCACCTCATTCTCAATTTGATGTCCTCTCATCTCATCAGTCTTACTAAAAATATATACAAGAATCTCCCACACTTCATTAAGTGATGTCCATCCATTAAGATGGAAGAGAAGGTCTCTTGAAATGCTCAGACACAAAAGACCACAGGCCTCATCCCTTCTATTGTGCCATTTTATTTTCTCTACAGCTGCATTGGGCTATGCCTCAGTTGCCATAGTAACCCTGTAGATACCTTTCTCTCTCAACAATATCTCCATCTCATCTTTCCATTCAAATAAATTAAATGGAGTCAAGACGATCTTCTGAGATTGGTCCATAGCTTAGAAAATGTGCCCTTCAGTCAGCAAAAAATACTCCCAGTCAAGATGTTGAACCTGCAATAGAAATATGGAAGGAGATAAATCAATCTACAAAGGCTCTGATACCATGTGGAAATTGAACCCAAGTGATAGAACAATTACACTCACAAAATTGCTAATCAAACATGCAAAATTAGCATCAAAGGAGACTGAAATTGGAGCATAACACTAATCTATATTGAATAAGTGTACAATAGCCAACCTTGTGAAGTAATACAATTCTCCAATATGTAATTACATGAGAGATTCAAATGCATAAGGATTCCATTCGAAATAGTCAAAAAGTAGGCTTACTAAATCTAGTCAAATCCCCCATAGGTGCATAAAGCAGTTTCCAAATCCACTAAGATGCTCACGAATTGGAAAAGTCAAGTATCCAAGCTAATAAGGGATGGAAAGAAAACTCATACATGATTTTATTAGGAGAAAAGGATGGAGGATGATGTGGGCAAAAAACAAGTCAACTACACCTAGTCTAGCTTTTCCTTTTGCCTTAATTCTCAATAAAAAAAGAATCTTTACAGAAAAATCATATCTGCACTTTGGAGGATCTGGAATAAAGAAGACATGCTAAATATGGTTTCCAGGAGGTTTCCCAAGTGCTCCATGACTCATTTTTAGCAAGTGTTGACTTCTATGACATGTAGAAGGCAACTAACATAGAGTGGAATCTAGGAGACTAGGTAATAAGACAAAAATGATTTAATTAATGTATATGGTAGGTAACTATGGGTTGATTATTCTAACAAAGAGATGATGCACAACCAATAGACGTGATGCTAATAATGGAAGAACAGTATACATAATATAACAGAGCTCCAACTATCAATGCAATAACATAGGACAGAAGTGTGGAACATGAAATCCATATTGGGGAAAATGCAAAAAAACTAAAACCACAGAAGTTGATAAGAATCCTTCATCCTTATCTCCAAATCTAGAAGAACAACATGAAGAACCGGAGTTATCCCCATTTATCAATGCAACAACATAAGTTCCTAAGACCATTCACATACTAGACAAAGCATCAAAATCAGACTTGATTATAGATTATGAACTTGAATAACTATATAAACATTTGTACACAACTACCTTGGAAAGGAAAATAGATATGGATGTTAAATCCATCAATGGAGTAGCTGAGGAGAACGTGGTAGAAGTTAAAAACAATAATGTGGAAAAAATCAAAAGAACTGGAAATTAAATATGTTGACAAACAATAGTCACAATCATCTACATCTCTAAAGAACAAGTTGACAAATCAGGTCCAAATCCAACTACCATTGCAGTAAACGAAATTGTTGAAAACCTTCCCACGATGGATGAAACAACAATAGAAGTACAAATGAAAAGGCATCATGACGAATCTAAAATAACTACATTAACGTATTTGACAAGAGACGATGCACATAAAACATAATTAATGGTAGGAATGGAAGAATATGATAATGAATCTAGCATAGCTCCAGTTACTGATGAAATAAAAAAGGACACTGGTGTGGAACATGAAAGTGATAATGGGAAAACCACAGAAAAGACGGAACCAAAGGTTCTGGTGAGAAACCTTCAAACTTTTCTCCATCTCTAGAAGAACAACATGAAGAACCATAGTCATCTATATATATCGATGAATCAATAGAAGTTCCAAAGAAACTTTACACAATAGAAAATTCATCGGAATCAGAGCTCATTTTAGCTACTAAAGAACTTCCTAAACACTTAGACACAACTCTTGACAGGGAAATACAGGTAGATGTTACATCCAGTAATGAAGTAGCTGAGAGGAAAGTTGTGGAAGAAAAAAGAAATGAAGAAGAATGGACAGAAGAACCAGAAAATAAATATGTTGACAAACAACAGTCACATTCAACTAAAGCTATGGAAGAACAAGTTCAAATCTCAGATTTGGCTCCCTCTATCAATACAGTAAAATAAATTGCAGAGAACCTTCTCATGATAGATGTGAAACTAGGACAACAATACAAGAAGAATACCATCATAAAGACCGTAACATGGGAAAAAATGAAGATGTTCCAACTAATAATATTATAGTAGAGGTTACAGAAGTTGTAAACCAATAGTACTACATAGCACAAGATAGGAAACAAATCTTTGTCTTCTTGGACTTGAGTAGTTTATATTTACATTATAAATGATTTCATACTGAGTATAACTGGATACTTGTGGGATGAATTAGTCACCTATACTAAAAATAGAATTACCAATGAATTTATAATAGAATGAAGAAGGAAAATACGAAAACTATTGGCAGAAAATATATTTTCCTTTACATGATGCAAAAACTATACCTTAGATATAGAACTTTATATCAAACGTGACTTATATTGGATTTCAAAAGTCAAGTTCAAGCATTTCCATTGAAATCAAGTGAACTAGCACTAGGAATAGTCCTTGGGACCCTGAACAACATATTGAATAATTCTGAGCAATTGTGGCATGTCCCAATTATCAATGAACAATTTGGGCATAAGTTGGAGAAACCCTTGAGGCTTGCATCAACACAATAGCAAGAAGAAAAATGAATTGGATCTAGGAAGTTTGTTATAGAGGCACTTGAGAGAAAATTCATCATCCCTATTTCATCCATTGACAATGTTATTTTCTCTTGGATTGGAAGCCTTAGCATAGAGGTGGAAGATTGTTATGATGATGAACCATCTCTAGAAAAATCAGAGCTCAAATAACAACACGCGTTTATAATTTATTATTTTACAACAATCACAACCCTGACAGTTATTAGTAGAGGAATGAAAAACCATTCTTGGGGCATATACATGAAGAGAATCCCATATCTGAAAAACCATTATGAAATTGATAGGCTTCTTACAAGCTTCATCCAAATCAGTATAGTGACCATTTTTTCCAGCCACTTTTCAGAAAATGTTATAACTATTCAAAATCGTGTAGTGTATTTTTTGATCCTATTAAATGCTATCCATTAAGGTACAAGTGCTGAAAATTTCCAAATTCTTCGACCCTTTCTTCTTCATTTCCAGTCAAACTCAACGGAAATTTTGGCTCTCAGTTAGGGTTGAAAATTTAGAATATGGAAAGGGAAATATTGCGAATTCATGTCTACTTCTCATACCACATAAACATTAATGGAAAGTAATAGTAAATAGAAGATGTTTTTCATATTCTCTACTTGAAAAATAATCCATATGGATTGGTCTTGTGGTTATCACTAAAGTCTAAAAATTAATACAAAAAATAAAGTATGTAAAGACAAAAATGAAGTAGAAATCCTGGTACCCAAGGTGAATTAAGTATTTTATGGTAACAAAATTAAAGTTCCCATGATCTTGCAATGTTACATCAAAACTGAAAAATACAACTAATAAATAAGCATATGCACTTTGAATGGGTGAACTCATTTTTTTATATTACTCCAGTTCTAAATAGTTTAGAAAATAGAATTATCATAGTAAAACAAGGCTTCCAAGGCCAATAGGTCCCTTGATCCACATTGCTTAAATATCCATTAATTATTTTTATGCAATCTCCCATTTGGATAGAATGCATCTACATTGAAAGTAAATTTTCAACTGTGCAAAAAATCAATTGGTCATGTTACAAGAGGCATCCCATAAGCTCAAAAAGAGAATATTAGCTTGGAAGTCATTTCCATCAAGTATTCCATTTATAATGAAATATGGTATGAAAAATCCAAATACATATTGACAAAGGTATCTAAGACACATTTCTCATGTAACAAAAACTATGTATAAATACTAGGAATTATCATGCACAAAAAATTTACTAGGTTCTAGAATTTATGACTAGTCTTGGCATGGGAAAAATTCCTAACCATACAAAGTACACTAGTTAGGATGGGATAAAATTGAATTGTATGAAACTACATACCAAATGCACATACACATTAATCATCATAACTAACATGTTTAGATACATGGTAAGAGACTCACTACTATGTAAGAAAGGTAAATTCCAATACAACCTTAGAATCTTAGTTGTGATATATCTAAACTATGAGCCTAGACAAGGATCATCACTTGCGATGAAACAGGAGGTACCCTCCCATGAAGTCACTTTGGAGATTTAATACAACAAAATACTAATTATAAAATTAACTAGTTTGGATAATTATGCATGTGACTTAGTATGTTGTGGCTTTTTATTAAGGGGAGGGGGGTCTATAACGTATATTTTTCTTATATTGTAAGAGAACGATGCTTGATTTTCTATAACCTATCATAGATATAATTTTAATATAGAACACACATAAAATTCACTCCTATTGTGTTTGAGGATAGAATTTTGATCTTTGTACCATGGACAGGCTTCCCTTCTCGTTGTTGCTTGCCCCTCCCCACCCCACACCAAACCATAACTATGCCATGAGTAGTTTCAAAAGGATTGGTACGAGTGCGCATATGTCTTAAATGAATAGATACCCCTCAAATTAATAGGAACTAGCACATGAAATCCATGAAATTACACTCCACTCTTCGAGGTGTAGTCCAACCCTATCCATGATGGAATTTTCTTGAAATGATTCCCAATAAAAGACAAAACAACCATAAAATTTACTCCATATGAATTGGGATATGGAATTTACCCTTCCCATATTTTGATAGAAAAAGGAACATTGAAATTTCATTGAAAAGTACATGCAAAGGAATTATCCCTAATAATAAGGACAACAATGACAAGTTACAATAGAATGAATCTTTTCTTGGATGACATGGACCATATTGGAACTTGGTTCAAAATATATGGAGGGTTGTGATATTTTAGCTAATCAATAGCATATCCAATTCATGTATTGCTCCATAAGATTATTAATCTATCGTAATCATGATATGATTCCAACAACCATAATATTAGGAGGCTTGATTGTTGCAACTTTATGGAACTGGTAGGATTCTTATCAGCTTCATCCAAATCATTATAGTGACCATTTTCCCAGCCACTTTTTAGAAGTTTTTATAACTATTCAGAAACTTGTAGTGTATGTTTTGATCTTATTAAATGCTACTCAGTAAGGTAAAGTGCTGAAAATTTCCATATTCTTCTTCCCTATCTTCTTTATTTCCAGTCAAACTCAAGGGAAATTTGGCTCTCAGTTAGGGTTGAAAATTCATAATATGGAAATGAAAAAGTGTTGTATAATGGAATTCTTTAACATGTTCTTGTTGCGTTCAACATATTCTTCCCCAGATTAAAGGAGTTTAGTTGCAAAATAATTTGCATCCATTCCATGTGTCCTCAGAAAAGCTAGAAGTGATGAGTGTTTCTCTTCGATTTTTTTCAATGGGAAACTTGACTATTGTGAAGGGAAAATTCACCAAACCATTTAAAGAATTGATATCTCTTCAAGAAAGTAGTGTGCCCAATCTACCATTCCATATAAGCAAGCGCATGGATGATAGCTCAAAGGGGAATGTACAACTCTAGAAGAATAACACGAAGAACCACATGCATATACATATATCAATGTACAAACATAAGTTTCAAGGACCACTCATAGACAGGACAATGCATCAAAAGTAGACCTAACTATAGCTTCTGGAGCACTGCATAAATTCTCAGGCATACAAAATTATGAAAGAGTAATAGAAGTAGATGTTATAGCCATCATTGGAGTAGATGAGAGGGAAGTGGAGGAAGTTAAAAGCAATAAAGTGGAGAAAGAAGAAGAACCAGTTGTTATAGCGGATTTCACCACTCTAGGTGAATCACACTTTGTATGGCCTTCCCCTGTCTTGCAGCAGACTCCTTAGACCCTATGGACCACTTTTTGTCCTTTGATGTTTCCTTGATCATCCCTAAAAACACATGAAAAATTCTATACGTGACTTTTAACCTTATAAGCGCGTACATACGCGGGTTTGACCACTAAAACTGTGTACATCGGGATGTGTGCATAATCCAAATCCTTTTGGAGTTTTCCTTGACATGGATTCGACTCATTTGACTCTTGGCCTTCCATATGGCTTGAGATCACTTGGATTTGACCTTTCATTACCCCTTTGAAAAGCTATATAAGGAACCCCTTGGTACATTGAAGGCATAAGAGAGAATTGAGGGCAACGAAACTATATTCCATTGTTGACGGAACTTATGCTTGAGTCTGCATCCCTTTGTCCCTTGGAGCACTTTTGTGTTCTTCCCAAGCTTGCCTTTTGCTTCTGAGCTTGCTATAGAGAGATGGAGGATTGAAGTGGTGGAGGCCCAAGTGGGGGATTCAGTTTCTCCAGTTCGCAGACGTGCTGTCAGAGGTTGTATCTTGTAATAACTGATTTATATTAATAGAAATATATTTTCCTGTCTAATGATGTGTATTTGAATGAATATTTTATCCATGGGATTATGTCAAATGCTTTTACATTATTGATTATATATGCTAGAATAGATCTAACACCATGATATATAAAATGCTTGTATTGTTTACTTGTTGTTGAGGAAGTAATATAGAAATTCAAGCTAAAGATTGGAAAGCTCAACAGGGATCTACTTCAACCGTCCAGAATAAGGTACGAGGTCTGATCCTTTAGTGTTAGACATTTTATTTCTATTGCATATTGGGAAAGATTGATTTCTGGAGTCAAGCTATCTGTTGTGGTACCCCAAGCCATAGGAATTTCTCTCCATAATAGAATTGGTGACTCCGCTGGGGAGTTCCTAGTAGTTGTCCTTTGGGGGTTGTTTTCTCCGCATTCAATGAATTTGAATTGCTCTTTCTCTCTGGTTTCTGTGTCAGGTCTGGGGGCATGTGTTCCTGGTAGAGTCTAATTGGTGTGAAGTTTGTCTCAGCCTATCTATTTGCCTTGATTTTATGCACCTTTTCTTCCTGTACGCGTGTTTTTGATTTACAGTCACGTATACACGCGGTTTTATCTGCTATTTCTGCGTATGCACGTAGGTTTACTATGAACAATCACGTATGCCCTTGATTTTGCATTTTTGTGGAAGATAATTGGTTGCTGGGTCAATTCTGTTAGTTGCTGAGTCTCCTTTGGAACTGCCTGAGTCTGTTTTGACCTCTGTTCCTGACCAGAAACTTTTTTTTTTAGCCTAAATTTTTTTTTAGGAAAGTTCTTGTCATGGAATTTTTGATTTTTTGTTTGAGATTAGTGCATTAGAGTTCTTTTACCTTAGTGCTTTGCTAGAGTGCTATTTGTGTGTGGTTTCAGAGTCTAGGGGTTGTAGAATCATTCTTTTGCTTTTTGTATCTCTTTTATTTTCAAAAAATCCAAAAACATTTGCTTATCATCATGCATTGAATTTTGCACTTTGCATTGTACTTTCACTAGATAGATTTGCTTTGGAGTACTAGTTAGGACTTCATATAGGAAATTTTCATTCATCATTTGAAGAATAATTGTGCATTTCACGTAGTAGCATACCCTATTTTCATGGACACAATGCATTTGCATTGATTGTTAGGTGTGCATTTTACTTCCTGTTGCGCCATAACACCACTAGTTGCACGACCATATCCTATTTTTGAGTAATAAAGCTAACTAAAATCAATGCTAAATAAAATGAATTACACTCTTTTCTTTTCTAGGGTGCACCAACAAGCTTAGGTTTTAGGATCTTGGAATAGTTCATTATAAGTCAATTCTCCAAGATCACTAAACAACAACATCTAGGTGTCTGTCCAGGTGAGTGTGTGAAATCCTTGGTATAACCAATGTTCTCAAGATCCTCCTCTCAAAAGGGAGTTAAGCACGAGGCAGTGTGAGTGGTTATTGATTGGGATGACCCCTAGTCATAACTGAGTAGCACCGGAGATATTTCCAGGATTGTATTTGTATCTGGGGGCTCTTTCAAGAGTTTCAGGCTTTGCTAACCTGCCCATACAGTCAATCCCACCTGCGACTGTCCGCCTGAGCATTGAGTATATTGAGGTGACCTTAGTGGCCTTACCTAGGATATTGAGGGGGTACTTGTAGAGGTTATTCTGCAGGTGTCCCAGCCAGGTTGGGGTCAGACAGCATAGTCGCTATATGCGTTGAAGCCGAGGGCCACAATAATTGGTTACGTACCTTCGCTTGTTGTCTATGGGAGTCTCAAGCCTCTCATAGGCGAGACATACCTGCTTCATTCGGGAGCTCACTTATCCAGCCCTTGTTTGCTTGCATTTGGCTTTAGATTTTATTATTGATTGCTTTGTGCACGCTATTTGGCCTAGGGTTTACGTAAATAGAGAGTCTTTGCTATTTTTTGAGTCATTGTGGATTCGAGTGCAGTTCCGCGCCATTCTTGCTGTTTAGAAAGACTTCCGCCTTCTACTTCTCCTCCTCCTTTGGGAGAGAGACCTAGACATTCCAGGCGGACTATATCACACATTGATTCACACACCATGGGGGGGATTCTTCAGAAGGTATTCCTGAACCACCTCCTCCCATTCATGTAGACGATGGGGAATTTACACCTACTTATGATCCTTCACCCGACTTAGCTAAGTTAGGTCCTATGATTTCTGAGATAGGAGCCATGCATGATAGGCCTACTCACTCTAGGTCAGATTCCCCATTGACGCGTTACCGGCATGGCATGCCAGAGGACGCCGAGACTCACTTTGAACCCGCCACTACTAGCTACGATAGTTATGCTACGTCTGGTTTCCCTATACACGATTTGACATTTCATGTCGAATCCGATTTTGAGCCTAACACTATGCCTGGGGCACTCTCATTCCTTACCATACGAAGAGGTTTGGGAGCATTAGTCACATTGCACCTTTCGTCCCAGTGGTGGAAGCTACATCATATATCCCTCCTAGGTCTAGGGTTAGTGATCTGATTAGGATACCAGATCCAAGACGAGTGACGATAGGCGGTAATACATATCTTGTTACTCAGATTCCTTCGTCCTCGACCCCTAGTTCTCCAAATGTACATCCTCCACCTTATTCACATGGTCCTTCGAGCCGATATATGGCTACGAGTCAGGTCCGTACTGCAGTTACTAGACCAGTTGTGTCTCAAGTCCACATGCCACCCGCTACGTTGGGAGGTTATGTTCATGCTTCTAGAGGTCATCTTGCTACTTTTGGGGCATATATCCCTACTTCCAGAGCGTATATTCCTACCTATGGAGTGTCTCATAAGGCATCGCATGCGATGACCTATGGAACTTGTTATGCGACGCAGTATGGACAGGTTTCTTCACCTTATGGAGGCAGGTATCAACAACCTACTTACTCTCCTAATTATGGCTTTGTAGATCCTACTAGCCAAGGTCCACCATACTATGGTACTTCCACACCACCCTATATGGGTCAGATAGGAGTAGGACACTATGGCTAAGGCCATGGTGGTCATCAACCCTATATGAACCAGGGAGCGGTCCATCAAACTCATCACCCTAGGCTCCCTTTCCTTGTGATGCTTAATCTTCCTGACTTATTGAGACTTATGAATGATCCTGTGGCTCACGACCTGGCTTGGCCGGCTGTTCCTACCAAGCTTCCTTCGAACATACCTAAGTTTGAAGGAAACCCGGGAGAGGATCCGAGTGAACACGTTACTACGTTTCACCTATGGTGCTCTTCGAATTCATTACATCAGGACTCAGTCCGTTTGCGACTATTTCAATGCACCGTCACAGGGCCTGCTATGAAATGGTATATAGAGTTACCTAGGGGCACTTTTACTTTGTTCGACGGCCTTGTGATGACTTTTCTTAATCACTTCCAGCTACCAGTGCGCTATGACGTCGGTACTGAACTCTTGTTGACATTTCGGTAAGATAAAGCCACCCATATTTCTAATCATTTTCAAGAGTGGCGTAGATGGAAGAGATTAATTAAAGCTTTTATACCGCTGGAATTCCTTCTCGAGTGGTTCCTCAAGTCGTTATTTCCATATATAGCGAAGGATGTTTCCACATCCAGAGTGCAGAATGAGGAACAAGCGATCTCTAGGGCGTAGGAACTGGACTTGATCTATGCTCAGTTCAATTTGTTGTATGAGATTATTCCCAACGCTCCTCGTTCCAGTTTCGATCCTAAAGTCAAACCTGGACCACATGCCAATGGCATTGTGGGTTGTGCAAGTGCGAAACCTGCAGATTCGGTTGCAAAACAAGCTAGTAAATTGTCAATCAACCAATCTGCTTCGGGACAAGCTACGACTTTGTCTCAACCTGCCCAAACGGTGAATGTACTTTCTGTGCAATCGTCGGACCAAAAGGGTAACCAGCAACTTGGACAGAATAGAAAAAAGGGTAAAAATAATAATCGAAAGGGTGGGAATAAGAATGAGAATGCTAAAAATAATGACAAGAATGGTAGAAATGCTGGGGGGGACAATAAAGTGAAACGTAAGGTTAAATTCCCTTGCAAGATTTGTAAGGAAGATCACCTTACTTACTTTTTCCCTCGGATTGGTGAAGCTTCGAGATTCTTAGCACAAGGCCCAGCTGTGCTAACGAACCCTTTACCGCATAACCAGAATATGAACTCAAAGTCCCATGACCAGTCTAGTGATGATGATCCACCAGAGGGTAGTGGTCATGGGTGCATTAACATGGTCCATGCTGCCAAGGTTGTGACTCGTGCGAAAGACTATAGTTCATCACAACCCAGCCCAGGCAAAGAACCTGATCCACCAGGAACTCCTTTGCACATTGAGAAACCTGGGGATAAACCTGAGGCTGCACCTCACATTCCTAAGGGAGTCCTTAAGCGTTCGGGGACTAATCCAAATCCCTGAGCCACCCAGAATTATTCAGTTGTCGAGGATTTGGGCCATACTCCTTGTGCGATGTCTGCATTGGAAGTGCTTCAGAGTTGTCCTTCGCAAAGGAAGGCATTTCTTTCTGCCTTTGGTGTGAACAATGATGATCCTTCCTCTATGATCAAATTTGAGACCGTGGGACATCAGCATCGCTTGCACTACTATGTGTCTCTTTTGGTGCACGTAGAATGTCTTGGTATGACCATCAAACGTACTGTGATTGACGAGGGCACTACTACTTCTGTGATGTCTTTGGCCTATTGGAAGGGTCTCGGTTCTCCTGAGCTGTCTAAATTAGTGACTATGTTAATTGATTTTGATGGGAGATCTTTTAGGCCACATGATATCCTTCCTTCCCTTAAAGTCCATTTGGGGGGGAAAGACCGTTTTGATAGAGGTTGAGGTGGTTGATGCGCCCCTTGACTATAATATCCTGCTGGGTAGGAACTGGATGTACAGTATGAAAGCCATTGCATCTTTCCTATTTTGCATTGTCTGCTTTCCACATAACGGGGAGATTGTAACGATTGATCAAATGACATTCAAGAATCCATCTATTACCACATCCTCGGGAGCTTCAATCTCGATTGTTGAACATTCTCAGCTAGCAATTGGGAGTGTGGGTGTAGGCATGTATCCATCCCTCATGGGAAGCTTTAGTTGTCCTGCATCGATCCTCATGATAGGATCTAGTTTCGATGAGGATTCTACTTCTATGATATTGGTTCCTTTTTGCACGAGTCATATGGAAGATCCTTGGATTCTTCCTTCACCGAGTACTTCAAGTGAGCCTATAGAGACAAGCGTGCTGTTGCCTGCAGCCATGATAGCTTATCAAGCTAATCTCAAGAGTGTTGCAGAGCCTTGTTCTTCCTCTTCACGGACGGAGGAGGAAGACCCCTATGTGCTGTCGGCATGGGCAGTATAGTATTCTCATGCCCACGACTACCTTGATATAGTTTTCCCTTCCGATGAAGCGATTATCGAGGCTATGTCGGGAGTTGAGCCACCATGGGAGGAACTTCATCATAGATCGTACTTTCTTCCATAGCTTGACCGTTTGGAGCATGAGGATTATAGGGAGACTCTTAGTCAGAAAGTTGGTAGTCCTATGGTTCCATTGAGCTCTCCTGGTCCGAGGGCTGATGGAAAAATGGCAAACATATTGTCAACAATTCCTATCAACATTTCTCGCAATCCTGGCATAATAGAGAATGTCTATATTGGGGCAGATTGTTCCCATGCCGAGATTCTATAATATACCGAGCTATTCAAGGAATTCTGTGATATTTTTTCTTGGTCTTACGACAAGATACTAGGTATTGACCCTCGAATTGTCAAACATGAAATTAAGACTTACCCCAACGCTAAGCCTGTTCGACAACATTTACATGCCATAAATCCTAGGAAAGCACCTGCCATTAATGCAGATATAGAGAAGCTATTGAAAGCTGGTTTCATCTATCCCGTTCCCTTGACGTAGTGGGTTTCAAACCCCATTCCAGTGGATAAGAAGCAGGGAGCGATCCGCATATGCAATGATTTCTGCGATTTGAATCATGCATGTCCTAAGGATAACTTCCCTACACCATTTATAGATCAGATTTTGGATAAGTGTGTGGGGAGTGAAGTGTTCTCCTTTATGGACAACTTTTTCGGGCATAATCAGATACAAATTAAACCTGAGGACCAACACAAGAATCCATTTATTTGTCCTTGGGGAATGTTTGCATATCGAAAAATTCCTTTCGGCCTTAAAAATGCCGGAGCTACATTTCAGCAGGCGATGACCTTGATCTTCCACGATCTCAAGTCTATTATTGAAGTGTTTTTGGATGATCTCATTGCTCATTCTCGTATGAGAATGTTTCATCCCTATCACTTGAGATTGGTATTTGAAAGATGCCAGCACTATTCATTTATATTAAATCCTCATAAGTGCATCTTTTACGTGAAGTCAGGTCGTTTGTTAGGATTCATCGTTTCAAAAGAGGGTATAAGAGTCGACCCTTTGAAGGTTGAGGCAATACTTCAGTTGTCTCCCCCAAAGAATATTCGTCATCTTCAGTGTTTGCAAGGCATGGAAAACTTCTTACGAAGATTTGTTGTCAACTTTGCCAATTTGACTAGAGGCTTTATATGTCTCTTGAAGAAGGATACTCCCTTTGAATGGGATGAGCGAGCCCAGGAGTCCTTCGATGCACTCAAGCGAGCCCTAGCATCATCCCTGATGATTAGTCCTCCGGATTATAGACATGATTTCTTATAATATGTGGCCGTTTCCTTAGAGACTATTGGTATGGTATTGGTTCAAGAGGATGAGGAGCTCTAAGAACATGTCATATATTATCTGAGCCGAAACCTTATTGACGTAGAGATTCATTATTCTCATGTCAAGAAGCTTGCTTTAGATACTGTACATGTGGTTCAGCGTTTGAGACATTATATTCTCCTTCACCAGACCTTGGTTGTGGCCCATGTCAATTTGTTTCAATTCGTCCTCACACGAAGGATGATTGGGGGAAAGTATAATAAATGGATTGTCATTCTGCAAGAATTTGATCTTGAATTTGTCTCAGAAAAATCAAAGAAGTCTTTAGTCTTTGCAGAACTCATATCGAATTTTCCGAGTGAGACCGAGGAGTTGGTATGTGAAGATAAGTTTGTTGATGAACACATCTTCTTAATATCTATGCTAGACCCATGGTATGGGGATATCATAGTATATCTGCAAACACAGAGGACCCCTACTCACATCTCGCGAGATGAACGACGACGATTACGTCACGTCTCTAAGAACTACCTTATAGTGGACAATACTTTGTACCGCCGTGGGGTAGATTCCATTTTATGACGTTGTTTAACTCATGATGAGGCTGAGGTTGTGCTGAATTATTGCCACAGAGGGGCGTGTGATGGTCATTTATCTAGGCTTTCTACAGCTCAAAATATTTCGAGAGCGGGTTATTTCTGGCTGTCGATATTTAAAGATTGTGTTGATGCGGTCAAGAGGTGCCACCCTTGCCAAGTGTTTGCATGTAATATGCACTCGAAACCTGCCCCATTACATCCCATTATTACCGCCGGTCCCTTCACTAAGTGGGGGCTCGATTTTATGGATTGCAACCCAGCTTTGGCTGGGGGGGCACCATTACATTATAGTGGCTGTTGATTACTTCATGAAATGGGATGAGGGTATGCCTACAGTAAAATCCGACGGTGAGATAGCCGCTTACTTTGTATTCAACCAAATAATTACTCGGTTTGGGATTTTGAAAAAGCTTGTCACTGACCATGGCTCGCACTTTCAGAACCGTATGATGGAAGAGTTGGCATGCAAGTTAGGGTATAAGCAAGAGCACTCCTCTTATTACTACCCCCAAGTGAATGGATAGGTAGAGGCAGTGAATAAATCACTCAAATCCATTCTCCAATGAACTATCGCGCAAAGAAAGAATAATTGGCACATTATGTTATATCCTGTTTTGTGGGCATATCGAACCACGATCAAGACTGCCACTGGTTTTTCTCCATATCAGCTTGTGCATGGAGTGGAGTTGATATTGCCGGTTGAATGCGAAATTCCTTCGTTGAAGCTAGCTGTGGAACTCTTACCAGACACTTCACCCTTGGAGGAGCATTTGGTTCACCTCGAGCAACTCGATGAGCAGCGCGGGTTTCCTTGGTGGCTCTAGAGGTTAATAAGCATCGCGTTAAGGTCTAGTACGATAGATCTGTCCATCCAAGAGTGTTTAGTGAAAGAGACTTGGTCCTTTTGTGGGATCAACTGAAAGAACCCTTGGGGGCAGGGAAATTTAATCCTATGTGGCATGGTCCTTACGCGGTAAAGTGTGTGTTAGAGAAGGGTGCCTATGAGTTAGTGGGTTATGAAGGAACAGCTTTGGAGGAGCCTAGAAATGGGCTCTATCTCAAAAAATACTATGCATAGTATTTAGCCAAGGCTCCTTGTCGTATATTATTGTACAGCTTTGCATAGTTAGGTCTTTTTCTTATCGTGATCGGGTTTGTGATTAGTTTTCATTTCTTTTGGTAGGTGTCAAGGGAATCTTCCACCTACATAGGATTCGCGGATGGTGCAAGCTGTCACACTCAACACTCAACCTCTACTGCTTGGGTGATTTATACTCCTATGGGTCAGGTACTGTCTTCAGGAGGTGTATGTCTACGGACATCTTCCAACAATGTTGCGTAATATAGCGCCGTTATTGAGCTTCTACGGGATGCCATTCTACATGGAGTTCTATCTCTTGAGGTATGTCTTGATTCGTAGTTAGTAGTGTCATAGCTCAATGGTTTGTACCATGTTAGAGATCCGATGTTATTGAGAAGATTCTTACGTGTGAGATTGTTAGAATGACAATTTGACAGTATAACATATATACACATTCCAAGAAATAATAATCAAGTTGCTGACTCATATGCTAACTACGTGTTAGATTGGCATTTGTTTCATTCATAATAAATTAATCGCAAGCACAATTTTTACACATGTAAAAAAATAAACTGATCACCATAAAAAAATTATATACATAAAAAATGTGGTAATACATAGTGTAATAATACAAAATTGGGGCTTTTTAAGCCACCATCATATAATACACGGTAGTACAAAATGAATACACTCCCAGGTGTCTAATCCTGTGGAGGAGGAGGAGGGTTGTGATCATGGAATGTCACTACGGCTCTAGCTAGCCATCGAAATAAATGCACCCATGCGCGTGGTACACCCACCACCTATCGCTACATGGCCTCAGGTAAATCCTTGACTTGCACCATGGGAACTCGATGAATTAGTCTCACAAAGTTGGTATGAATGCTCTGGAGTGTTCGCTCCACATCCACACCCGTGATGTCATCTCCTCTTCCCCTCCTTCTATGATGAGGGAAGCCCTCTGGCCACCATGGTCCCACATCTGCACACAAATGGTAGATGTCACTATGTGTTGTTGCGCAAAAACATGTCTTTTTGCTTCCATAAAATCAAGAAAATACAAAAAAATTAAATAACTCAAAAAATTTAAAGAGAGTGAGGGTTGAGATTCGTTACCTATATCTCCATATGCCGATCCTGGTGGCAATGGCATGTCCGGATCCCCCCAAAAATATATCCCTGCATAGGGGTAGTCACCAATTGCAACTATTTGTCATCGCCACCATGGAAAGAAGTCAGCTGGATATGGGTTGGCCACCCTACCACCCCCCAGTCTACGCATCGCATCTGCCCAACATCATTGGGCTGGATCTCGAACCCCGTTGAGAGGAACATCCACTCTAGGGCTCAATCTTGGAACACGCTCGAAGAAAAAAGTGCTCAGAATACTGTTGAACTTGAAGTTCTGTACCCTGCCTGCCTTACACTCACTGAGCTGGTGTTTCATGTTGCTTAGTAGTGTCGTACTCCAGTCATAGACTGTGGGTCTCATGCACTCCACTGTATAGAACATCAGAGGCCGCGAGGCCTGGTGGAGTGATTCTAAGCCTGCTATCCTGCCTAGCATCAATAATATGGCCTTTAGGCCCAGCACCTATATAGCATTGGTAGGGACTTGACTCCCCACCTTCTCAGTTTCTGGAAAATAGTACACAGCTATGTACTCATCAATAGTCAGGCCACCACCTGGCCCACCTCAGGAATGAAGGTTCACCACCTCCCCTCGTTTAGAAAGACCAGTGATAAAGTACATGTCCTCCACCTCTATAGTGAGGGACATCCCATCAATACAGAAGGACTCTGAGTCTGGATCCCAGTAGTCTACCAGCATCTGTAGCAGTCTCGGTTTGGCCCTCAAACCACCAAGACACCAAAACTTGTAGATTCCACATGCACGAAGAGCTTGTTGAGCCATTAAGTCAGCCCTTCCTACTTCCTCTACTTCACCATGCTCACGCTCTCTCCATTCTAGCACCATCCTACAAAATAAAGTGAAAATTTATCCATTAGTTTACTTGAAAACCTTATGCGCGGCCTCATACGCGACTATTTTGAAAACAACCATGTATGTACACGGATTTTAGGCCATTTTCTGCGTATAGCCAGCCCTATACACGGAAAAAAACTCGATATCTGCGTGGGCCACAACGCACACTTTGGGATGGCTTAAAAACTTCATTTAACCATGAAAATCTATAAAAATTATATCAAAATGCAAGAGGAGAGCATGAGTAAATACCTGGAAGAAACGGTTGTGAATTCCGCTAGCTGGATCTCCTGGAATTTGCAGTTGAAAGTCAGAGCTCAAATGGGTAAAAGTTTCAAATGATTTATATTTTTTACTATTTATAGAAAAAATTTCAAATATTTGAAAATTTTTACCCCCTTTCCTATAGTTTCGACATTTTCTAACCATTTTGGACCATTTTTTACATAATTGGTGTTGTAGAAGACCTTTTTCAGTGTCGTTTCAGCCATTGGATTGACCCGTTCGTGCCGATCTCAGGTATCATGACTAAACTGGCATATAGGTTAGGTTTCACCACCGTTTGCATTTTTCATGACCTTGTGACCATATCACCATGACCTTAGGTATGAACCCACTCTATTATGTCACGGAACCTTCTTGCTGATTTAGAAGTGGCATGATGTGAGTGGTAGAGATTCACCTTACATGGGTACCCTAGTTAGCGCCTTATTTGCATTTGGTGCCCATGCCGATGGTTTCTCCTTTAGGGTGTGGGATTCCATTGTATAGTACTGCCATGACATTTCGCAAGAGCCTCATACTCCTCTTGATCTTATGCTGGTCTATTTCCCTCAAGACTCCCTCATGTCAAGTTGTGAATGCATTATCATGAGATTTTTTTTCCTTATTGAGCTTTATGCCGGCTCCCCTGGCATTGCATTTCAGCCATATAGCTCGAGCTTGTCTCATGTCTAATCATGCAGAGCCATTTTTTATATCCTTCGCAGCTTGATTCCCTTTTACCGGGAGGGGATTTTCCCCCAATTGTCGATATCCTACACATGTATCCTTACATTGAGCATAGGTATGTTCCACTGCTTGGAACTAGTTTGTTTTTCCTGATGACACTCGTCTCCTCCTAGTTTGTAACTATAAAGCTAGTTTATTCTTTTTTCAAGCTTTTCAAAGAACTGAAAAAGTCCAAAAAAAAACAAAAAACCAAAAATCCGAAAAAGGAAAGATGTTATCTTTGGCATCTGTCGAGTCGTGTCACCTTCGAACAGAGCATTGTATATCACATCCATTTGGGTTATAGTTTGACTTTAGGAGCTGTACTCATTTAACTGATTTTATCTCCACTAAGTGGTAAAGCTTCCAGTCCCTATGGAGCCTCTGTTGATGCCTCCTGTGTCGCAGAGATGTCCCAATTTGTATATCGAGTCTATGCTGCCTTTATTCAGTCACCATACATTGTTATGCTCTTGTTCGAAGGAAGTTGAAACCTGAGTCGGCCATTCCTTAGTTATCTTGACTTTGCATGTCGGCCATTCCTGATACAGTTACTGGTTCATGCACCTATGATCGAGTCCTTCCACATTATACAGCTTTGCTGAGTACCTCGTGTTGGATGATGGGGGATGCCTTAATGCCCTCCTTCCAGCGGATTTCATCCCATCGACTTCAGATCATTTATTCTGGGATTGGAGTCTAGAGTCATTTTTGAGTGCCTTGAGACTTGCAGTCATCAGTGGCAGGTTCTCTCGCCATCGACATTTTCTTGGGAATACATCAATGTCCCCTGATCGATGGATCCTTTCAAGTGTTCAACCTCAACACATTTATTCACACTTGTTAGTTTGCACTCTAGTACCTTGATTCCCATTTTCATTATCGGTGGGTGATCTCGCGTCTGTTAATGGTATACATTAATGACCAGTAATCAGATGAAAAACTACTATGTTTGACCTCGACACCTCTATTCACATTGTAGGACATGTACTTGTAGCGGTTTGTGTAGAAGACTTTCTAGATTGGTGGCATCTTTTATATGCGACCACCTTGATCGTGCCAGTGTTCATGAGATTTCAGCTCTCATGACTTGATTCCAGTGTATGTCAGACATTTCCAGCCACTATGGAGATCTTGATCTATTGTATATCTTCAGCAATTTTGGAGATCATCTTCCTTTGTATATCTTCATCATGGAGATTCTGATCTATGTATATTGTACGTGGCGATGACCACATATGTGATATCATGTATCATGCCTATTCATGCCCATTGTACTCTTATGTATCCGAGACTGCTATATGTATTTGCAATTATATGCATAGTTGTGTTATTGTACTATGCTGATTGGGTGGCTTGTCTTCCATTTGGGATCCTTCATCACTCCACTTCTAGGATGGACTTATAATGTATTTTAGCCATCGTATGACCCCTCTGACCTCACACATTAGGGGGCATCTGTTATAGCGGATTTCACCACTCTAGGTGAATCACACTTTGTATGGACTTCCCCTATCCCGCTGCAGACTCCTTAGACCATTGGGACCACTTTTTTTCCTTTGATGTTTCCTTGATCATCCCTAAAAACACATGAAAAATGATATACGCGACTTTTAACCTTATAAGAGCATACATACACGGGTTTGACCACTAAAATCACGTACATCAGGATGTGTGCATAATCCAAATCCTTTTGCAGTTTTCCTTGACATGGATCCGACTCATTTGACTCGTGGCCTTCCATATGCCTTGATATTGCTCAAATTCGACCTTTCATTACCTGTTTGAAAAGCTATATAAGGAACCCCTTGGTACATTGAAGGCATAAGAGAGAATTGAGAGCAACGAAACTATAGTCCATTGTTGCATAAACATATGCTTGAGTCTGCATCCCTTTGTCCCTTGGAGCACTTTTGTGTTCTTCCCAAGCTTGCCTTTTGCTTGTGAGTTTGCTATTGAGAGATGGAGGATTGAAGTGGTGGAGGCCCAAGTGGGGGATTCAGTTTCTCCAGTTCGCAGACGTGCCGTCAGAGGTTGTATCTTGTAATCTCTGATTTATATTAATAGAAATATATTTTCCTGTCCAATGATGTGTATTTGAATGAATATTTTATCCATGGGATAATGTCAAATACTTTTACATTATTGATTATATATGCTAGAATAGATCTAACACCATGATATATAGAATGCTTGTATTATTTACTTGTTGTTGAGGAAGTAATATAGCAATTCAAGCTGAAGATTGGAAAGCTCAACGAGGATCTACTTCAACCATCTGGAATAAGGTACGAGGTCTGATCCTTTAGTGTTAGACATTTTATTTCTATTGCATATTGGGAAAGATTGATTTCTGGAGTCAAGCTGTCTGTTGTGGTACCCCAAGCCATAGGAATTTCTCTCAGTAACACCAGCTAGTAAATATGTTTACAGACAACAATCACATTCACCTTCAGCTATGGAAGAACAAGTTGAATCGGATATGGAACCAACTACCAATGTAGTAAATGAGATTGCTGAGAACCATTGCATGATTGATGAGACTACAATACAATAGTACAAACACAAAACTATCACAAAGCATCTAACATAACTCCATTAATAAGAGACGATGCACATACATCAAACATGATGCTAGGAATGGAAGAACAATATAAAGAAAATAGAAGAGATCCAACTATTGATGTAATAACATAGGATAGAAGTGTGGAACATGAAAGTCATATTGGGGAAAATGCAGAAAAAACTAAAACCACAGAAGTTGATAAGAATACTTTATCCTTATCTCCAACTCTAGAAGAACAACATGAAGAACCAGATGTTTCCCCATTTATTAATGTAGCAACAAATTTTCCAAAGACCATTCACACACTAGAAAAGGAATCTGAATCATACTTGATTATAGATTTTGAACTTAAAGAAATACATAAATACTTGTACAGAACTAATTTTGAAAGGAAAATAGAGATGGATGTTAAATACATCAATGGAGTAGCTGAGGAGAATGTGGTAGAAGTTAAAAACAATAATGTGGAAAAATAAGAAGAACTAGAAAGTAAATATGTTGAAAAACAACAGTCATAATCACCTACAACTTTGAAGAACAAGTTCACAACTTAGGTCCAGCTCCAACTACCAACAATAGAAGTACCAAAAAAAAGTAGTACAAAAAAAAAGCATCATGAAGAATCTAAAATAACTACATTAACGGATTTGACAAGAGACGATGCAAAAACAACAAAATTAATTGTAGGAATGGAAGAAAAGGATAATGAACCCAACATAGCTTTAGTTACTGATGCAATAAAAGAGGACACTGGTGTGGAACACGAAAGTGATAATGGAAAAGACACGGAAGATATCAAAACCATAGGTGTTGATGAGTAACCTTCAACCTTGTCTTTGGCTCTAAGAGAAAAACATGAAGAACCGAAATCATCTCTATATATTTATGTATCAATAGAAGTTCCAAAGGTACTTTACACAAAAGAAAATTCATCAGAATCAGCCCTCATTTTAGCTACTAAAGAACTGCCTAAATAATTAGACACAACTTCTGACAGGGAAATAGTGGTAGATGTTACATCCAATAATGAAGTAGTTGAGAGGAAAGTTGTGGAAAACATGGGTTTATAGAAGTGCAACCCTTATCATAGAAGTGGAATATTATTATGATGGTGAACCATCTCTAGTGAAATCAGAGCTTGAATAACAACATGGGTTTATAAATTATTATTTTACAACAACCACAACCCTTACAATTATTAGTAGACAAATGAAAAATCATTCTTGTGGCATATACATGAATAGAATCCCTGCCATAGCCGATTTCTCAAATTCCAAGAATAATATCTAAAACTTATGAATGGATTTTTATATTTAAGAAAGAGGAAATGAGATCAGTCTAAATCTAAGATGAAATTCAAGTTATAGAAGCAAATAATTTGTACACTGGGCATTGCAACGATGAAACACATAATTGCCCAATGAGAGAGAAAAATAGATTTATCTTGAAGAAAAATTTAACTAGTGAGTGTGACCATACCTGTAATATGAAATATCAATTCAATGTACACAATGCAAGCCCTTAGCCCATAAATGTTGAACTTGAACTATGATAATGTTGAATATTGAACATTGAATCCCTTCTATCTATGCTTATTCATTTTGATTCTTTGAGTGGGTGACTCCATGAGAAAGCAAGGCATTTTATAGGGACGAATAGAAGTGTATATGTTCTCAATATTGCTATAAATCAGGGAGATCCAATGATTTGGGTCAAATTCTATTGGAAACCAAGGGTGAGCCATAGATCCTAGTCAAATTCGGTTATAAATTAAAGGAGATTTAGAGTTTAGGGAATTTTTCGTAGAAATGGGGGTGAGACAGGGATCCCACGTGAAGTCTGGTAGAGATCAGTGAGAGGGATAAGGATCCCACTCGATATTTTGTAGAAATCATTGGGAGAGCTGACGATCCCGCTCTATTTTTGGTAGAAATCCATGGGTGAGCAAAGGATCTACTTGATTTTTGGTAGAAATCGGTGGGAGAGTAGAGGATCGGCTCGTTTTTTATGTAGAAATCAAAGGCAACTATAATGTTTTTTTTGTAGAAATCGGGGGCAACATGAGGATTTTGGGGGATCGAGGATTTATTTCATAGGGATATTTAGGTAAAATTGATTATTTTATTAATAATTAATGGACGATTTTAATATTTTATAAAAAATGTTTTAATATACCAAATTCGACCACCCAAAAAATTAAACTCCTTTAAAATCATACATGTGCTATATTTCACCCCTAAAATCATCTCTGATAGCGAACTTGTACGGAATGCCACATGTCACTATTTCACCTTCAAAGACTGAAACATTTACCAAAGAAACTAAATTATATTCCCTATGTGCAACATCTTGGTAAATTTCATTTGGACCTTCCTAGTCCGAGATATAGTGATTCTCCGTAGGTCATCTGTTTAAGGCTAAATTCTGGGAGAGGCTAGAACCCTACATTAGAGGAATCATATCTCCGATATTATAGGGAATATGAGGCTAAAATTTTTACAAAAGGTAGATTAATATTTTATCTTTGGCTTGCCAAATTTTTATCCCTTGATCCTTCTCCAATATTGTGTTATAGTGAAAGTCCCAACATGACTAATTTTTGTCTTATAGGATTTTCAAGCATGAAACCCTAATCTTCCATAGCTATAGTTATAGTAGTGTTCTAGATGCATAAAGACTTCTTTCAGGGTGGATCTGATATCATGTCAGGTTATACAAGATCTAAAAAAATTTAGCATCATAACATCATAACCATAAGCAAAGGATCACGAAAAGAAAGACAAATGCAGCAACTCAAGAGGACACAAATATTTTCCTCGAGGAAACCACAATGGAGAAAACCTTGCAAAAATTCCTCAATATAGAATTCAACCAAGTATAGTGTAAAACCCCAGCAACATGAATAGGTTCTCATATTCCACAATACTCTCTCTCTCTCTCTCTCTCTCTCTCTCTCTCTCTCTCTCTCTCTCTCTCTCTCTCTCTCTCTCCAGTGCAATACTTGAGTGTAAGATGTGTGAGAATGAGAGAGGCACCTCACCTATGTATATTCATTTGGTGAGTGGCTCAAATAACTAACTAGGTCAGCCAAGTTCCCTGTTTAGGGATGACCTACATTTTATATATTACTTTTGTGGGTACTATTGCCCTGAATTACAACAAATGGTTTAACTTATGACTTTTACATGACGAATTACATGAAGGACATCTTTGATTGGAGAAATAACATGTCTGAAGGAGAATACAACAAAATTACAATAGAATATCTTCTAAAGTTACAATACTTTAACATGGTGGTCCATAGTAATCCGTTGGTGGGGCTAGATGGATTTCATTCCATCCAACTGAGTTCAATTTCATTGAGACAAAAAAAACACAAACCAAACCCATTATAAACTAATAAAAACTATATATTAAAGAAATTGTGTTCCCTTGGAACAAAGCTGAGAAAGTCCCAGCTATTAAAGTTAAGTTTGATTCTATCTCTATGTCTAAAACAAACCTTGAATCTCAAAAATTTAAATAACCAAAGATCCTACTAAAAAAAATTTACTTGCTAAATAATGGAACAACTTCATACTAAATAGGCACATGTAAAATAGACACATTTGTTTAGCAATGAATATGTTGAGAGAAATAAGGATTTAATCTAATTCCCCACCTTCTTAATGATTAAACTTGTTTCAATTCCAACTTTATCTCTAAACTTGATAAATTTATGATTACTATGTGGTTTTGTCATTATGTCAATAGTTTGTTCTATTGTCGTATAATAATAAAGACAAATGTCTTCATTATCAACCAATTGTTTGATCTAATGGTGATGAACTTCAATAGGCTTAGTTTTGGCATGATAAACTAGATTATTTACCACCTTGAGAACACTTTGGTTGTCTTAATAAAGTGAGTTCAATGTCGTTTGATCAAGTTGAAGATCAAGAAATATCTTCCGTAACTGCATTTGCTCCCAAGTTGTACTAAATATTGCCTTGTATTTTTGTTTAGTAGATGATAAAAAGCTATCAGTTGTAGGTTACTCTACCATGAAATTACCCCTAAACCAAGAGTGAACACATAACTTGTTGTTCACTTTATTGTATCAATTGATTGATCCCAATCATAATAAGTATATCCTTCTTACATGAAGTCAACAAATCTTTGATATAGAATGCCAAAGTCAATCTACTGCATTTTTATCTTTCAAATGGGTACCTATCCACTTTCAAATTTCAATTCTGAGAAAGTTGACAAAAGTGCATATTTTTAACGTTGGTTTGACCAACCTTGATCGAAAGGGTCCCTTTGACATATCAAAGGCATCATTTTGTAACTTTCCAATAAATCGAGAAAGACAACTTACTGCAAAACATAGATATCGTAGAGTGGTAATAAGATAAATTAAACTACTTATCAATTTTTGATATAATGACTCATTTACCAATGGTGAGTCAGTGTGATATGGGAGTTTTATCCCAATTTCCATAGGTGTAGATCTATGATTACATTCAACCAATCTAATCTTTTCTAAGAGAGCTTTGGCATGCTTGATTTATGATACAAATATAGTGTGAGTGGATTACTGGAATTCTACTACCTAAACAAGAATGAAGCAAGCCTAAATGAGTCATTTCAAAAACATATCAAATATAATATTTCACTTGTTCAATCATGTTGGCACTACTTCATGTGATGAAAATATCATCAACATAGACAATTAGGATTGCTATGTAAACACCACTATTTTTGGCATAAAGAAGGGCTCATAATAACTTTCTATGAATCCAAAATCTCTAAGATATTGATCAAGTTTAAAATACCAAGCTCAAGGATACTACTTTATCACATACAAGGATTTTACCAACCAACAAACCATATATTTTTATTTTCAGGAACCTGAAATCCTTTTGGTTTCACCATGTAAGCCTCCTCATCCAATTCTCCATTCAAGAAGGAACTTTTGACATTTATTTGGTATACCTTCCATCCAAAATGAGCAATGATGAAGATAACTAGCTAAAAAGTTACCATCTTTATAGTTGGGGAAACAGTTTCTTCATAGTCCACCCCTTCCTCTTGTGCATATTCTTTGGCAACACGGAAATATTTGCATTTAGGCAATGTTGATAGTTGACGAGTCTTGTTTCTCATCAATGCATCATATTCCACTTTCATGGAAGCTTCCCATTTAGATTTGTCTTTGGCTTCTTCAAATTTGCTAGGTTCAAATACTTACAAAATAATAAATGTCAAGGTAAAATTTACCTTCTCACTACTTTTCACTGTTTGTTTCTCCAATCATTAAGATCAATCTTTTGTTTCATTAGAAAATTCATCTCCTTGAACATTGTACAACATGTTATAACACCACATTGGTCTCTTATGTTGGACTTCTTATTCTTGTTGAAAAGAAATCTTCTCTTCTTCACTAGATCCCTCCTCTGAAGTTTTTGGCTTTGAGCCCTGATTGATTTCGAAACCAAAACTTGTTCTTGAATCAATAACAATTTCCCATACAACATTATGATATATTTACCATTATATGAGAACAAAGGTATTTTCATATCTACAAAAACATCTTTATTAATCACAATTTAGTTTGTAGAGACATATAGTAGTCTATATGCTTTATATTTTTCACTATATCCAACAAACATATATACCTTTTCTTTTACATATAATTTACCTTTGTTTTCCTTAGGAATGTGTGCAAAAGAAATATGACTGAAAACAAGGAAATCACTTACAGAAGGCTTCTACTTGACCATGATTCCTCGACAGTGATATCCTCCAAACCTTTACAAGGACTTCCATTAAGGATTTAAAATGCAGTATTCATTGGTTACACCCAATACTGATATGGCACATTCCAATTGTGCACCATGCACCTTGCCATTTCCATCATTAACTTTCCTATTCTTACTTTCCACTACTCCATTTTGTTATCGAATGTATGTAGTGGTATACTTCATATGTATAAATTCCCTTGTGTAAAATTATTTGAAATTAGTTGAAACAATCTCACCAAGCCATTATCAATTATCAAGTCATAGACATTTGACTTGTTTACTGATTTGTTTCTCTACCAAGGATTTCCATACAAACTTTGAAAAAAAATGATTTTTTATTCATATAATAAACCCACATTTTCCATGATAAGTCATCAACCAGTAGCAAGAAATACTTAGCTCTAGACACTCTAGATGTCTTCATTGGACCTTGAATATCAACATTTACTAGCTCCAAATCTCATTTGGCTCTCCAATATGATTTATTAGTATCAAATGAATGTCGATTTTGTTTTCATTCCAACTGAAAACTTGTACACACATTCTCACATTCTTGAACGAAAGGAAGACCATGGACAACATATCAGTGTTATTGATTACAAATAAATATTAATAGCTTAGGTGTCCATGCATTTCATGCCATAGTAAACTGATATTATTTAGTGCAACTAGTACATCTACACCCTTTTTTGTCTTTAGATTAACAGGTTTATACAATCCTTTCTCTCCAATACCAACAACAATCACTTTGTTATCACAAAGAGTAGTGACCATGCACTAGTTGTTTCCTTGAAAGTTTACACAAAGCATATGACTCTTAGTTATCTCATTAATAGATAGTAAATTGGTGTTCATGTTAGGAACATGTTGAAAATTATAGAAAGTGTAACTTAAAGAATGGTTCAATATGATACAAACATCTCCACACATTATAACATAATGATTCCATCCATCACCAGAAGAAATAGATTCATAGTTACTCTTATCTTTAATGAAATTTACATATCGGTCTCTATGAAACGTATAGTGGTGAGATGCACTCAATCTGGAAAACCCAATTATAGACTTCTAGTTGATCGATCATGTGAAACCAAAAACACAAAACCACCTAATTATTTGTATTCACCTCCTTCGATAAAATTGGTAGTTCTTGACTTCTTTGGCCAATTTCCAGGTTATTCCTTTTTTGTTTCAACAATATCTCTTCAATTTTCCAAGATTATTATAGCAATAACATATAAATTTTGACCTATTAAATGCATTTCCAGCCTCTCACTGCATCATTTATCTATTTTTTATTTTCCTTTGAACCATGCACTAAATACACTTTCCATAGTCAATGAAGTTGATACTTCTATTTCATCTTACCTCCTTTCCTTTTGTAGAAGAAGTGTTGATAAATTCTCAAACGTAAGTTTTTGGTTCTCCCTAAGTAGATCCAAGGACTCAACAAATGACTCAAAGAATGTTCGTAGACTTCACATCACTAAAGAAACCATATCTTCATTGTCTACGAACTTCTCAATTCCGGGAAAATGATCACAAATATCCTTTAGCTGCAACAAATATTCAGAAAAAGATCCTCCTTCCTATAGGTTAGTGGAAAACAACAAAATTTTCAAATATAATTCCCACCATGCTTCTAATTCTTGATACTTGTTTTTTAGATCTGTCAATAGAACAATGCTACATTGGCATTTCTCATGTTATGAACTAATGTATCTGTAACTAACAATTTGAGAAACAATAAAGCCTGTTTGTGTCTTTTATCATAATATACACAATCACCTTTCATCCTTTTTTCTCTATCGAAAATGATTTGACTGAAATATCTAAACTCACTATTAGGGAGTATATTATGACTCCACAAGCTATAATTATTTCTATTCAACGTTTTAGGTTCCATAAATATTAAATGTTGTAGATTGGACATTTCTAAGATAAATTGAATTTATGATATCACATAAGTAATAATATATGGAAGACTATAGCTCAACACAATTTTACCTAATAGGTTACTTTCACTAATATCGCTCCTTCGAATCTAGGAAACAATTTTCCCTCATTTTGACAACATATAATTACTTCTATGTGTAGATTCATGAGTTGGATAGTTAAAATTTCAAAACACCAATGATCTTTCCAATCAACGATCTCTCCTTAACCATGTTAGATACCAAAGGGGGCAACTATTAGAAAACAGGCATACCCATACCACTAGATGCTTGCCATGACCATCAAATGTGAATTTCCTCTACTAATACATCAAACTTGACTGAAGAAACACAACAACATCATCTACTTAATTTTTGCACTCAACAAGTGCTCTTTCATGAAAATAAATTAGATCATGTCTCCGTGGGTGGCATTTCCCTTCTCCAAGAAGTGTTGATTGTGTCTTAGTAGGAGGTAGTTCCATTCACCAACCAACATTGTGTTTCACCAATATGTAAGTATTCTTTACTAAGGGGAACACTTTTTTAGTAGATGGAAACACCCTTCTTCTATATATTCCTCTCCTTCAGCAAACAACAGTGTCCATAACCAAGGCATCATCAAAGGCTAGTGCCTATGTCATTGGACAATAATGTTCTCAACCTAAGGATGGTGATCAAACCTCTCTCCGACACCATATAATAATAAACCAAAGATCAATTGTATTCATGAGCTCCATCATATATTGCAAACCAATGCTATTACATAGCCAAAGTCTCCTACTCAAAGTCTATTACAACATAACAACTACTTGCTAAATAATGGGAATGAATTCATCTTAAAGAGACACACATAAAATATACTCTTTTATTTAGCAACGCATAAATTGAGAGAATAAGGATCTAATCTAACATCATCTTTAGGGGAAATCTAAAAGACAAAAAATATCTCAAAAATTAACCGAAATAGACTTTACCTTTCACTACTTGGAACTCAAGGAAAAGGATTGTTGACCTCCATTCAGGGAAAGTTTTAAGAACCCCACTAAATTTATATCTATAATAAATCAGTGAATCCCCATGATACATGTGAAAGTGTGAAAGGTTGTTTTATTAATAAGGTATAATGCATGGTATATTTTTTCGACAAATCTTTCATAACATTATAAATTTCGGGCGAATCTTTCACAAAATTTTATAATCATGTAAAATCATGGCGAATCTTTCACAAAATTATAAAATCTTCTAAAAGATTTGGGAAATATTTCACGAAATTCGAAAATCTTGGTGAAGATTTCACAAAACTATAAAAACTTTTAAAGTCCACACAATTTGGTTGAAATTTGGCTTAATAAAATTTCCTAGATAATTGTGTATTTACTTTAATTTTTCCATGTACTCTTCCACTAGAACACACTGTAAAAAAAAGTCTAAGATAATTTGTTGACATTACTCATCACAACTACTTGTATGCTACTACTAAGTTCAAATATCATTAGAAATAAAATGTAGAGATGATTTTATAAATGTTTTTCACATACAATTGAGCACTTGAATGAAGTGTGACAGTCATTTATCCTACTACACTTAGTGTACAATCATTATTATAAAGCCAATATTGTGTAATATGTTTGTTCATAGTAGTACTTACGAGGATGGTGAAAGTCGACAAGGCCTACATGGTGAAGCATCTTCAACAGGACATGGTCCTTAGGGAAGTCCTTCTCCTCCAAAGCATGTAGGGAGCGAGGGTGTACCTTTATCCTATGGTGGATATGGATGACCGACATAGATTCAATATGTTGTTCATCATCCATCCCACCAATGAAGTTATTAATTCTACCATAGTGGCTCATAAGTGCTTTTACAACACAAAATGAGATAAAATTAATTTCTTCATTAAAATCTCTCTATGTAATTATTTGAAATTTCTCATTTTCTATTTCTCCCTTTTAGATTTTGTTAACACCATATGTTTTGTGCTCCAAATAGTGAATCTAACAAAATTAACTTATGTTGTTTACTTGAATTTGTATTCATTTTTTAATTTACTTGAATATTTGGTGTTTAATTCTTGTTAGTTGCTATTGTTCATCGCGCTAATAGTGCCAAATTTTTTATATCTGAAAGCTTACAGAAATAATTACTACTATGTTTTTGTTTTCTTAACTCATTCAAAATGATAATGTAAATTATATACCAACTTATTATATATATTAGACTAATATATTCTAACTTACTCTAGATTTGAAATACATACTCTTAATTGCTAAGTCCACTCTAATTGTACTTATTATTCCCTTCCAAAGCAAAGAATATAGTAACCCTTGGTTCACAATTAATATTAATTTGTTTTTTCTATTTTTATTTTTTTCAATATTTTGTATGTTACATAGAGTTTTAATATTAGTCATAATATTAAAAAAAAATCATTATTTTGATTTTTTGATTAATCAGATACCGTTCACATGACGCATAATCCCATAGGAGAGTGATTTATTTTATCAGAATTTAAAAATAAATAAAAAATAAATTTAAACTAAAATTTATAAAAATAAAAGTATTACCTCATAACTACTTGATTAAATATAATGGTACAATTATAATTTGTCATTCTTCAAAGGACAACTTAAAAAGAAAAAGGTTAGAATGAAAGTAATGGGATTTATTAACAAGTGGAATAAGCAACAAAGTTGCTTAGTACCTGCCTCCTAAGAAGAGATTGAAAATATATAGCAATAGGATAATTTTGCTATAAAAAAATATG
>LPNX010943073.1:358350-411407 GCA_001517045.1 Pseudotsuga menziesii
CATCTCTCGGTTCAAATTTTAAAACATATAGTATTTTAAATAATGCAAATATCAATCACTGCACTAATGTTTAACATAATTCTTTTGGGCTAAAGAGTTAAGGTGGCCTAATAAAAAGCAGCTTAATATGGGAAATATTTAAGTAAAATTTGTACATCTCTTATTTATTTAGGCTGAATTTGGATGGGGATTGACTGCTGTATTTTAAAGAAACAGCCTGCTGCAAACATAAAATCTATAAAAACAGCTTTGTCCCTTCACAGCTTAAAATAAGTTAGAAAAATATTAGAAGTCAAATGCTTTGTCTCTTTCTACAGTATTTAGTGCGTTTGGTCTCTGGGAATCTCAAGGTTTTCTATCTTCACTTCGTAAGTTTCGATGCTCTCTTTTTGTATAAATTAATCATATTGATGTTGGTTGTAAGGTTAGTACACGAAATAAACGTTCTTGGTTCAAGAAGATAGGTATATTTAAAGGTTATACAATATTGCTTCAATGAGACAGCAATGCAAATTTGCAAATATAGCAGCCAAACAAAATATAAATAAATGTACGAGCATAGAACCAAATAAAAATCAAAATTAACCTATTAATGCCCATTTATAGCTGACAGACTGAAAGTTTTATTTTGCAGGTTGGATCAACATTTAAATGATTGCACCCTAAATGAGATATGATAACATTTGGAGACAATTTAATTTTACTGCATGTGAATAACAAGAACTGTCTAAACGTGGAATTTGTCACTAAACACTCAATTTCTGTTTATTTTTAATTGAATTTGAAGACGAATTTATAGACAAAATTTTTATGTAACACGATGAGTTGATAGGGAAAAATAAAAAAATGCAGTGTAGAGATTTGATAAGACTTACCTGCTTCCCAACAGCTGAGCACTTAGCAAAGATCAAAACAGATTGACATCAATGAAATGTTTCACTTATATCTCAAGCGAAACTATAAACAATATAAGCAGTAAAATTAATGTGTAGAAAATAGAAATTGCTGAGGCTGTTCAACAAGGGATCGCCAAATCTTGATGAGGAAAAACTGTCCCGTAGAATGAAACTTATAGAAGACTTTCTATTGGATTTCAGATGAAGCTCCATGGTGTATGTTCAGTTCTTTTTCTATGATCTGCTGCGACAGTCTCTTCATTTTGATCATATAGCCTACCTTTCTCTGCCAAGTTACATTAAGGTTTTCTGATTTTGACCTATCAGATTGTCCATTCTCTTTTTTTCTCTGAGAATGCTGATCAACTTCTAAGCTCGAGCCGCTTCGAAACAACTTAACCGCCTGCCCATTCTCAGTTATCTCTTCCGAAGGAGAGTTTTTCTCGCCCTCATCATCGATGATTTCTTGTCTGGCAATAGTGAGGTGAAGAGCAAAAACCACTTTCTTCAAGGCATTATGTGGATCGTTCTTATTCTTGATCAAGATTTCGCTGATCTGGGCCAGCGTCAAGGCTCCCCCAGCCTGTATGCTTTGCTCAACAATGGAAAACAGCTCGTGATCTTTGATTCCTAAATAATTGAATGCCAGGCATTTGAAAGCTGAGAACCCAGCCGTGGACAGCAGTATATGCATATCCATTCTGCCGGTCCGGATGAGCGTCGGTTCGATATTGTTCTTGTGATTCGTGGTGAAAACTATGATTCGCTCCTCACCACAGCACGACCAAATCCCATGTGTGAATTTGAGCAAACCCGATAGCATCATGCGGCTATCGTCTTGATCATTCGAAAATTCGATCGACTTTCTGCTCTCAGATCGTCTGGGTGCCGGAACCGGCATGACGGGCGCCCGCGCTGCAGTGAGATCGACAGAGCAATCGATGTCTTCTATGACGATGATGGATTTATTCGTCGTCTGGATAAGTCGAGCCAGCGGTCACGGGAAGCATCCAAATGGTTCTAGGCATTGGCGATCGGCTGCTGGTAGGCGCCACGGTGCACACGGCAGCGGCAGGAGGCAGCTGCTGGCAATGGGATATAATTTTCATTTTTTTAATTCTATTATTATGACATCATCTTTCCACATGTCAACTCAAATCCAGATATCAAATCCCAAAGCTAACATCATCTTCTATCCACCAATCAGTTGTTTACAAAAATAGTTTTTTAACAAAATTAAAAAAAATATTTTACAAATCCCTAAGTCATACTTTGCAAAACAGGTTTTAATTCTTTATAGCCGCCTCAAAATACACCAACTAATACCAAAGTCAAAGGATTTTGACTTGTGATCGATTACAATATACTGCCTTGCCTGAGGGAGGTATAAAAAGGGGTTGAATTTAGTAAAGAATTGATGAATATTCTGAGTTTTATATGATATGAGTGAAAATTTTGTGTTTTATGGTTATGATTAAAGAACATATTTTTAAATAGTGATATTTAATAATGAAATTTATATATTTTTAAATTGTGATATTTAACAATAAAATTTTGGATAATAAAATTTTAATTAAAAGAATTTTTTTTTATAATAAAGTTTTCAGTAAAAAATTATATTTAATTTTTATTAGCAATTATCTTAAATGTTGAGTAATAAACGACTACGCTTGAGAATATCAACAAAGGATGAGTACAATACATCATTTTCAACTTATGAACTAACCAATACCTAAAAACTTAATTTTCATGTTTTAAAGTAAATTGAAAATCCAACATCATACCAAGTCTATATATATATATATAATGGATTATAATTTTCATCAACAATTTATTATGCTACAATTTACTACTATTAACTTAGGAAAAATTATGGGTTATTTATTATATTAAAACCTATTATTTTTTCAATTCAACAAGTAAGTTATACATCTTAAGAGCTCAAGGTGAATAATTTATTCAACCTTAAAATTTAATTGGTTTAATTATCATAGAGATAAAAGATCAAAGAGGATCGATCCTAAATTTCCGATACATGTCTTGTTTTTCCTTTATATGTAATATAACATCCCTAAAAATCACAAATAAATAAATAAAATATTTACTATATATAACTTTAAAAGCTTTTAGGAAATATATAGAGAGATGTTATTCTTCATAATTCTTCTGTTGTAAAGATTATGGCCTTATTGGTAGCTATAAACTTTAAATGCCTATGATTAGAGTAATTTGTTAGCATACTTATTTTCACTACCTTGGTCGATAATACATTCTCATTGATACTATTGTGCGAGAGTAATTACTTTCAGTACTTTCTTGAAAATAGAGTCATAAAACTATTTTTTCGTTTCCTTCAATTTGTCCTAAACAAGAGCTGTAAAAGGAATAGGTCTTAGTATTACTTAGTCTTTACGACTAATGCACCAACCTTTGTCTTTCCCTTTTTGTAGGTGGATGAGATCAGTCTTGTGTTTTGATAAGGCATAATCCTATCGTCCAATGCAATAATCAACAAGAAAAACGGGTGGCCTACCTTGGTTTGGAAAAACGTCCTAAACCTTAGCCTAAGATTTGATCTTTAAACATATGTTGTACGTCTTTGTCCTTAAAATAAATATAGTTCTAAACATTCCAAAGTTGCATACCTAAACTATATCCTACATCTTTCCTTTTGAGGGCAAGAATATCAATGCATGATACCTCCTAAGTATACCATATGTATGTTCTCCATGGTGGGAATCATTATGTAAAAGTTTGGGCTTTGGATAAACAAAATGCGACTATGTCTTAAACCTTGTTTTCGACCCTTATACACGAATCAAGAAATAGTTGGGAGACTTAAATGCAACCATGTGATTGTAATAACGACCCCACCGGAATCCATAAAAGATGGTACTAAAACCCTATGGTTTTAATATTAAATTTCGAGATTCAAGTTGATTTGTCCAAAAAGAGTTTTGAAGGGTTTCAACAAAATTTGTATTGTTTTCTCCGGTCTCAGCCTGTTAGTGATTTTGGCACCTCTCGAACGCCGATGGTGGAGGATTCGAGCTACACAACCCTCGACACCATCTCTCTTGAAGACGACATTGTTACAGAGACTCTATTGGTGATTTCGTCTTGCAGCAATAGGTATGTAACTTTTCCTGGTTTTATATCAAATCTTAAATCAGAGCTTGATCATTTATATGGCTCTAAGGCTTTGGAAAATGTATTTGTGGGTACCCATTTGGACGCTCCACTGCAAAAAAAAACGTTGAAGAAGGGGTTCAAAGTTCAGGTAAGTTTAGAACCTTTCCCTTTTCAGTTCTGTGGTTGATTGGTTTTCTCGTGGTATACTTTGGGTGCCAAAATATGTGTTGGTTTCATGGTGAAAAAGATGCATTTCTTTAGAGGCGATAACACAGGTTCTGTAAAGACTTCCTTTTAGAGAGTAAATACAGTCCTACCATTGTTTCTATAGCAGTGTATTGAGAATTACTTTGGTATTTTATGAAGTTCACAATGTAAGGGGATTTTCCCATAATCCGTGGAGTCATATGTTTTGGTTTTTACTGTTTGATTCGAAGTTATGATAGCTTTTGAGAGAAAATAGTCCATGGTTGTCTCTGTAAAGATTTACTTGAATTTTGAAAAGCCCTACGGGGGCTTGTAAACTGCCATGCTTTAGTTTTTAACAAACTATAACTTTGTTTATTCAATGTGACTGTGTTTGCTTTGATAATGGATGTGCTCTAATTGAAATTTCAGTCTTGTTTACAGTTTGTGGTATAAATTGGAAAACAATAAGGTCATGAGGATCTTACTATCGATATTTTGTTTTGGGCTAAAAGCCACTGTCACAGCTTTGTTACTAGTTTGATATCATAGTAATTAAATATTTGTGAATACTTGTGCGGGTTTGTATAAGATCCTTGATTTGGTTATCAATCTAGATGCTGCGTTTAAGAGGTATTTCGATTCGTTTACCTACTATGTTTGGCGTTTCTGTTATAGTCTTACGATAAGTGACCATTGACGCCTTTATACTACCTGGTTTGTACTTTAGAAAGGGTCGAAGGCCACTGTTCATTGTTAAAAGAATTAGCATTGTGTTTTCTTATAAAAAGAACGACTCGTGAGGGATTTCACGTCGACACTCTACCCTTTGTGCCTTCATTATATTACTCACTTATTGTAGTTATGGTAGTTCTGTACAATATTTTACTGTCACTCTAAATTGATTGATAGCTGAGTATAGGGTTCAACTGTAAAATAAGTTTAGTTCTTTGTATTTTTATAAAACTCTAAAATACGGTCGTGGCATTCTTTTCTTGTAATGTATGCTCTTGAGGAGGAGCCACAAGACCTCCGTTACTTATCGAAATACTTTCTTATCAATGTGTTTGTATATATATACTTCCCTATACTTGTTTATCAGTTTTTACTCATCGTTTTACAGTTTGTAAATGAAGATAAGGCCATGGTTATGAATCTTGCGAGGCATACATAAAGTTATGCAAATCTTTCTTATAATTAAATCTTTGCTCTAATAGATCTTCTCCAAATATCTGCTTTGTTTGTTAGTTTCACTTATAATTTATAAATACTATTGATATTGTGGCTGCGAGGTCATTTTCACTGCTACATCATTGAAAGGATGTTGTAGGGCCATTTTTTTTAAAACTAGGACTCTTCTTAGATAATAATACTGTTTTGTAAGTAATTAACTTTTATCCCTAAGGATGTCTGTAACTCTCTATTTTTTTTTTCGTGTAAGCACATTGCTGTAGATAACAACGCCAAACTAACCAATATCCTATAACCAGTGCTAGGTTTGTCCATTATCTCAACTTGGTGTTATTAAATTATTAATAGTTAGGTAAGATGCCCTTATAAAGGACCTAGGTCAATTATTATTTTTTATTTTGAAGCTTTGGTTATCCTAAAATAATGCTTAGAGTTTGGTTTTATGGAGATATTAGAGTTTGGTTTTATGGAGATAGGACTCGACCCTAGAAAAATTATTGTAAAGCACCAACACTAAGGAAGAAACTTGAATTCATACATTGGTTTTCTTATAAATTTAAGCTTAATTGTGTATAAATCTTATTTTAAGTTCAAACCCTAATTAAAAATTATAATGTTCTAGAAGAGTTTTGTTTTTAAGTAAAATATCTATATATACATAAATAGATTCTCATATTTGACCATCTATGTTATAATATGTTTCTATATTTGTTTACTATAGGACTTTTACAAGTGTTTATTGTTGTATATATATTTACTTGATTCTAAACTTAGTCTATCATAATTTATATCACTAACATCTTACTAAATTGTAATACTTGTAGAGACATTCTAAAATTGATTCAAGCGGATAGAAAACCCTCATTTAAACTATGAAATACTTTACAGATATAATAGAATCATTAGACTTAAACTCTAATTTAAGTAAACATAAATGTAGTCTTCCTAAGTACTTTTAGATATCGAATTCATAACATATCCAAATCATCCTATTTATATTTATTGAACACATTCTAAATAAAAGTACAGATTCAGAATTAAGAATTAATTGATAGTTGAACCTGGATAAAATGTATAAGGGGAAAAAACACCCAAAGGAGACTATTCCACCCAACCTTCTCCTCAAGCAACCAAAGTTAGTTGCTTAGGACCCCCGAGCCTATTCACTGGACCACTAGGATGAAGATCTCTGCCACAAAACTAGCCCTCAGTAGAAGACTAATCTCAGCAAATCACTTTGGCTATCCCCTCATCAAATTCCTTGTGTGCCTGACTTATTCAGTTTGTAGCAGTCACAAGGTTCATTACCTTAGAAATCAGAATGAGTAGTGAGCCTCCTGCTCAATTTGATGGAATATATAAGATTTCCTAGGTCCTTGGATCAGTTTTGGAATTAAATGAGCCACGAGCTTAGTTCCCCCTCTCATGGAACATGACCACTCTTTTAGGGATTATGCTCTTGCAATAAGTTGAAAGTGAAATGCTAATGCGATCACTTGTCAAACATCTTTCTACAACTGCTCATTCCTCCAGGTGGGTCAGCTAACACTCATTTAATAGTCTCCCTTAAATAGGTGTCTCCTTTATTTAATTATTAAAATAAATAATTCTTCAATTAAAATCATCCTTGGCCCTCTTGGTCATAAATTTTAAAATAAATTTAACATAATGTTTTTTTTTCTTTCTGAAATAAATAATAAATATTTATCTTTCAGTTATGTTACATATGATGAGTTTTTATTATTCTTTAATTGTAATGACTTTTCAAAATTCCTTTGTTAAGATTTTATAAAATAATGAAAAAGTCAATTAAATTATAAAATATTAATAATGAGTTTTCAAGATTCTTTAGTTGAGATTTTATAAAATAGTGAAAAGGCCAATTAAATTATAAAATATTAAGAGATAAATATACTTAGTTTATTTAACATTGAAAAATTAATTCATTTAATTACGTCAAAGATAAAAAAATCATAATACATGTCTTTTTTCCTTTATATGTAAGGAGTTTTCAACATTATTTTAGATGAAATTTTTTAGAGAGAAAATATGAAATTTCCTTTCTTTTAGATTTTACTTAAAATATAAATAAGGTTTTTTTCTATTTATCTTTTATGAATAATTAAAAAGTGTAGTAGAGCTTTTCAATTTTTTTTTTAATTTAAGTTCAAATTGTAGTATTTTTTATCCTTTAAAGAATCAATTTTTTATCCTTTAAATTTTAATAAAGAATCCTTGAATTGTGTCTTCATGGGAGGTCAAATTGTAATATTTTTTACCATTTAAATTTTAATAAGGAATTGGGGAGAGAGGAGTTTTTCAATAATATTTAGAATAACATTTATACTTTATTTACGAATCTTTGCATTACATAATTTAAATGTTTAAATTTTAAATAAATTTGTAATTTAAAAATAAAATGAAATTATATTTTGTAAATTTGTTTGATTGTGTAATAAACTTTTTCATTTTAAAATTTAACAACACAAAAAATAATAATCAAAATTCTCATTCTTTTTATGATTTGGATTTAATTAGGACTTTGAATAAACGTCCACGTAAAGTATTAAAATTATGAGAAAAACATCCCTTTTCTATTAGATTATCTACTCTTAAAACTAATTGGATTATGAATGATCACAATATAGACGTGACGTAGATGGTAGACGTTGTTTACTTATAGACCATCTAATTCTTTTGGACGTCCAATTTGTTTTAGGCTGAAATTTGAGCGCGTATCCACTAAAATTAGTTTTTGTGCCAAATTGGGGTTTGAATTTTATAACTTCACATTATATTTTTCATATTTTGATAAATATGTTTGAATGATTATAATTCACTTTTATTATTTCATAATTACATACTAAATATTTTTACTTTCATTTGCACTAAAAAAAAAAACAAAAAATTATTGAAAAATAACTATGCATAAGAGACACGAGTTTTTACCATAGGAAACCCAATAGGAACCCAACAACTTCTCTTGAGAAGATTTTTCTAATAATAAGATTACACCAATCATAACATGAAGAACCCTAATTCACAAGAACATGTCACACATCACTAGCTACATAGAGCGAACCCAATGGCATACAAGGTGCACACTTCTTCACAAGAAACCCTAGTAAGAGGGAGAACTTCTAGAAATGATAAGTAATCCCAAAATTTTGGTCCATGATATTTCACTATGCTCAGCTAAGATTACACACTAGAGAGAGAGGATGATGTGTCAAAATGAAATGTTTAGCTGGTTATTTATACACTACAAATCACTTGAATTTCACTTCGGGGTAACCTGGCACTTTTTATCTTCACTTTTCATTTTATCTTTTGGGTCAACTTACTAGTTTGACCAATTCATTATTAATCCATTTTTTACCATTTATTATTGGAATTTTTGTCTTTCTTAAGAAAATTTCTTCATGATGATGGCATTAGTCCTTTCCCTGTATTCTTGTCTATTCATTCATAGAGTCCTAATGTTGAATAGGTTCGTGAAGGAGTCTTCATATATATTGTTAATTCAACAATAGTCTTCTATCACAGGATAGATTACTTCGAGCTCCATTCATAATGAATGATTTCTTGATGTTGCAGATTGGAGAAAACATCAACACTCCTTCTGAGTGAGGGAGACATTTTGTATCACGCCAAACATCACACTAGGTGAGAATGTTTGTATCTGGAGTCACATACCCCTTGTCAAATCACAGACTATTCCATCACCTCGATCCTTCTTCACTTAGGCATGGTTTAAGAAAAGGTATGCTAGGGCCATTCACCACTAACCATGTGGACATTGTTATTTCCTGTGAGTGAATGTATCATTCTCTACTAGCCAAATCACATGGTCCCATGGTATCCTACTTGCCAAGCCCCATAGTACTCCACTAACTAGAACACATGGTGCCATTGTAGTCCACTAGCTAAATCCATGACTTCATGGTACTCCACTTACACATGGGCCATTTCCCATGGTAGAACAACTACCCAATGTTGTAGATCCATCCATCACTGGCCAAATCACATGGTCCCATGGTAGTACACTAACCAAATCAAATTCCCTCGTGGTACTCCCATAGCAAATACATGGACATTTCTTGTAAATGGAAGTCACTCATTGATACACTTTTGTAGGGCCATCGATCACTAGACCCCATGAGTGGAAGTCACCCAAGATTGTAAGGCCATTGACCACTAGCATAGCCCCATGAGTGGATTTTTTTCCCATACTACTCATCTATATTTATATGCCATTCACCATTACGATAACCCCATGAGTGAATGTCTACCACATATTGCTCATTTGTATGTCTAGTGCATTCACTACTAGTATAGCCCCATGAGTGAATGTATGCCCCGTACTACTCGTTTGTATGATTGGTCCATTCACCACTAGCATAGCTCTGTGAGTGAATGTCTTCCCGATACCACTCATCTCTCTCTCATGAATATTTGTCACTCATCTATAGAGTCATCAAAACTCTATCAAAGTCATTCACCTCTAGTCATATGACACAAGCTCCGAGGGTTAATTTCTTCCCAATGCTTACTCATCTATGGATATATATATATATATATATATATATATATATATATATATTGAAGCTTTACCATGNTCAAATAGTCCTGTGACACTATGTTAATACTTAAATATAGCACTCCTACGACTTTTTGGCAATTTACACAGTAAAGTGTCATCAACATACAACATGCATCCCACCGAAGGAATCCTCGTTAGATCCAAAAAGTAGCATGAGTCTATAAATGATAAAGAATATTCAAAATACAAATTGCATGGTCAATATACTTGTTTATATGGGATACCACCGGCATTAATAGTTTGGTGCCTCCATAGTGCCTAAATGTTTTTTCCCTTGATAACCGCATGACTGTCAAAATGGAAGGATCATAACCACTTTCCACATATTTAAAGCTCATCAAAGATCCATCACCTACAAAAAATTGAATTTGTCTCTTCATGTACTTGGGTTCATTGAATATCCTCCATTATGTACCTTAAAGCAATTTCATGAGGTGATGGGGTTCACACTTGGATCTAGTTGTTTCTTGGCCACCTCTTGGCCTATAAAAGGAAGCCATGTGAATGCATCTTGTAAGAAGAAATTAGAGCAAGGTTATGCTTCCAGAATTATGATTAAGTTCCCTTATAGCTCACCTCTTCCCTCTTGTAAGCGTCTCCCAAGTTCGCTTGACACCTTCCTCTAAGGGGCTAATGTTCTTATCCTTTGTTCTTCAAGACACTTAGAATATAGTGTGGACCAAATAGACCTCTCTAAGAGGTATTGTTTTCCTCCATTATAGATCACATCTCCTAGGTGTTATACATGCTTGACCATTGGACAATATAAAAGTGGTTTGACATCTATTGGTTTTTGGGGTTTGCATTCCTACCCCTTGTTCTTTGTTTATTTTTTCTTAATTTTATTTGTTCTATTTTTGTTTCACTAAAAAATACTTGTAGAAACACTTGGAACACTCCCCCCACGCACAAGGGCACCTAATACCGAATCCTTACTATAGCTTACATGACTTTTCCCCTCACCAAATTGAAAGGATTCACTCTTGTGCAATCTTTTTCACAACAATATTTATGGCGACTCCAATTCATTTTTGTTCATTTCTCTCAAATTAGGTTGTTTTTTAAGTAGGAAATTTCTAATTTATTGTTCTTTACATGTGAAGTGGTCCATACCCTTCATCCTAGTATTTTGCCCCCATTTGACCATTTTAGCTCTTTACATATACTTAGAGATCCTAGCATCTCATTCGTGCAGACCATGCACTTGTTCCTTAGACAATCATGCTACTGTGCATTTTAATAGAATTATTCCATGCATTTATGTCTGTCACTGACCGCACACCCTCTGTGTGTTGTAATCTCACAACTCTGCACTAATGAGTGTTTTTTTGTGCGACACTGCCTTTGTCCATATGTTTTCGACATGATTGCAGCATTTGTTTGATTTCTACCTATTTTACATAATATCACAACCCCAATAGTTGTTCACTAATGAATTTGATATAATTAAATTGCAATAGTTAAATTATTCTATAGTAATTAGCTCACATAGTATAATATTAGGGAGTAAATGGGTCATCCCTCGAAATCTACCTAGGTAACCAACCTTGAGACTTTCAACGGGCCTCATTGTTGTCACTAGTATTCAAGAGATCTCATGTTTCTTTTCTTATTTTACATATTTTGTTAAAGTAGTGTACATACACTTTTCACACCAGAAAGGACCTAAATACTCTACTTTCTTGAAGTATTCTCTTCACCTCATGTCTTATGTGAGCTTGGTAAATCATAAAAAGGTGAGAAGTGTGAAATACCGCCATTGCACACTTAGTTTATTAGAATTTTGTTTTGCAAACACCATTAGTATCTCTACATTTAATGTTACAATATCCATTTTGCATTTGTTTTAAATCTTTAGTTAATTACAATAATTAATTTGCTTACTTCACATGTGTTTTCCCACTTGCACACACTAAGGGACCTAAAATTTATTCCAAACCGAGTATGCTCTTCTCCTCACATTTATTACAATCTTGGTGAATAATAAAGGAGGGGAATTGCGAAATACCTCCCTTACACACCTTTAACAAATTTGAACCCTTGAAATCAACCCTCGTAAAATGCTAACCAACTAAAATATTCAATAGGAGGTCACAAAAAATATTTTAGTTTTGTAGGATTGATTGGGTCAAGAATCCAAACAACACCCACCAATCTAATTGCATTAGGAATTTTTTAAACACATAATTGTTGAATTTTAGGGTACTATTAAAATCATGCTATAATCAATTGTTAAAACGAAACCTTGATCAGAAGTGATCCATTACCAATGATGTTAAATCCAAGGTATATCTTCCCTACTCTCCCCTATGAGTCACTCAACTCATTATAGGGAGATGACACTATGTCATGCAAGCTGAACGACTGGTCAACACTTGACACAAGGTATCTTAGTGGCCAATCTTAGGGCATCGCCAAGGAGCACTTGTGGTTGCAAGTGATTCTTGAAGTTATCTATTGCTATTGGGAGGTGTTGCCAAGTCTTGTTAATTGGAACATTGACACCATCAGAGGTAGAACTGGCTCTTTGTTACCTTCAAAAGTCAATTGTTGTGTTGATCCCATTATCACCAACAATTGTGCTTTTGTAAGGACCAATTACATTTGAGAGGAAATACGCTGGGTATTTAGGGAATGCATTTTATTTTATTTCTACGTATAAGTTCACTTATGTGAGTGATAGGGTCATAATTAAAAAGTCCCTATATGTGGACCCATTTGCACTAAATCAATATTGCACATATCACTCACTTAATATTGCACCATTATGCATCTGTTTAATGGTGCTTATTTCCATAATCAGTCTCACTTCATCACTAGACTTCCAGCTTTGACGAACAAACCCCCCCTAAGGTATCCCTGTAGACTAAAAGGCTTATCCCCTCTCTCAAGGGGTGTTTTCCCATTTTCTCCTCGTGGTTCATAAGTAAGATCACCGTCTTGAGGCCTCTCCCAAGACACATTGATTAGATCCTCTAGGAAAGGCCACACCATGTTTGACTCTTTCTCTCCCATAAGAGAGATTTTGTACCCTTTTTCTTCATTCTCTCATGGAAGACGCTCACCTTTGTGTCCTCCCCATATAGGAAATACCCCACATTCTTCTCCCTCTTCGGGTAGAGGACACACAAAACTTTCATCTTCCCATAGAGGACAAGTATTACTGCCACATACTCCTTGTTATACCCCTCACAAAAACGACACACGTAATATAATGGTGAAACCTAACCCAAACCTACCTTTCATGGCTAAATTAAATATCCCTGATTTAGCAAAGCTGATAAATGACCCAATAATCCATCATGTAGCATGGCCTGATATGCCTTATAAGCTCCCCTTATACATCCCTAAGTTTGAACCAAAACAAGGATATGATCTTGTGACCATATCATGTCATTCCATATATGGTGTCCCTCTACCAAAATAGTTGAGGATTCTGTTAGACTCCATCTCTTTCAAAGAAATGTCATTGGTAAATATGTGAAATGCTATGTGAATCTACCTAGGTCTTCCCATACAACTTTTGGGATGATATCCACCACATTCCTAACCTACTTTAATCTACCAATATAAAACGACTTTGGCTTCACATAATTTTAGAAAAATACTTCTACCCACATCAAAAATCATATCCATGAGTGGTGTTGGCATCGAACATTGTGAAAAATAAATATTCAACCTCGATTACTTTTGGATTGGTTCCTTAAATCACTACAATTGAATATTGCAAAAGACGTTGCAGCTTCCATGCCAAAATATGAGGAATACACCATTCTAAAGTACCAAAACTTTGACCTCATTTATGCACAATCATGGTATCTATATAGTGTCCTCCTCGATGCCCCTCAACATCGTTCTTTAGATCCTCCTATTGAACAGACATCACATTTAGCGTATGGGATTATTGGGTCCATTTCTTTACAAGGTAAAGTTTCCCCACAACCAATTCTTGTACTATCCTTGATGGAGGTACAATATCCACCCATCCTTGTTGTGTTGGATTCACCTACCACTGTCCCAAATCCTCCATTCGGATAACTGTAGTATGGACCTATTGCGGCTGCAACTGTTGTCCCCAAATTTCTTAAATTTGGGTCCCCTCCTCATAGTTTAGAATTGTTTCAATCGTTGGACCCTTGATCCTTTTTGGGCATGCTTTATTTTCAAATTACTTTGAAGATTGATCTTGTCATCCTGTTTTAAAAGTGTCATGTTTGAATTTCATGATGGGTCGCAGATGTGAGTCTGTTTCGCCAGCCAAGGATAAAATCTTTTGTTCTTTAAGGCCGTTGTTGCAGAAGTAGAGCGGGTTTAACCTTTGCTGATTCTTAAATATTTTGAGCACTTAATGTTTTATTGATCAGGCATCTTACTATGTTAAATCAACGGCTGATAGCTTTTTCCCGTCCACCGTTGCGGCTCCCAAATCGATTAGTCATCCGAAGTATGAAGAGCTCCGACTGCTGATGCATGTTGACTTTTTGTCGCATGCCTGTAGCCTTTCATTTTCCGTCGTTGCGGCTAGGCAAAGCTTTTGGGATTCCGATGTTATTATCCTCCGACTGCTGATTGAAGAGTTTTTCCCACCCTCGGGTCGCGTGCCCGTAACCTCTTTATCTTCCGTCGTTGCGGCTGGGGTGGGATTTTTAGCTCCCGATATCCTCGCTCTGAGCATCCGATGATTGCGAACCTGTAGATAAACGAAGTAGTGGTGCACCTAGTCATTTCTGGTGGATTAGATGATTTTAGTTGTTTTTATTTGACGTTTTGCTTAAAATGTAAACCCCATGAATGATACACTTTGATGGATCGCAGGTGGACTTGAAGGACTCTTCAGGAAAATGCAGCACGAAGGCACATCTAGGCAGTTTTGGAAAAGGTCAAACCGTGGTCCTCAGGACTGAAGAAAAGGACAAAATGAATGACGTCAAGGGCACAGACTAGAAATATCTATCAGTTACTAATCAGAAGATGAACATTCACAGAAAATAAAATGGGAAGACAAAGTGGCCTGAAGAAGAATCTGAAACGTTCGAGGGACTAGAAAGTCACATGCTTCGGGGCATCCCAAACGATCTAATGTGTAGTTTAAATATTGTAAAGATAGAACTTAGAGGGGACTTTTTCCCTGAAAAATATTGTACACCATTTGCTTGTAAGAGGAACTATTTCGTTTTACAATTAGAAACTGCAACTTTTTCCTGCTAGAGAAAGAGAAATGTGGAATGTATCAATGTGATTAAATGAACAATGTTGAAGGGGAACTATTTCGTTTTCAGCTGTGTTTCATTAACTGTGAGAGTGTTTAAATTAATGAACCTATGTTCTTGTTGAATGCTTTTCAGTATATTTTTTGATGTTTTCCACTGTGAGTAATGAAAGTTGTTCATAAAACAATTGGCTAACTGGTTGTTCAAAAAATCTGCAATTGTTCATGTGTCTTGAAAGAAGTGTCAGTTGTCTGCAGATTTTCATTATGCATGTACAAAATATATTACTCACCAATGAATGATAATCCCACTCCCTAGGGATAGATTAGGTCGGTAGTTTTAATTTCTTGTTGTATGTGATTTAGATGCTAGTGAGGCTAAGACGAGAGGTAAGAACCTGCGCATCACGTTGTGACTGCTCCTTGCATCTTATCGCCCTGCATGGTTAATTAGGCACTTGCATATCATTCATTAAGTAAAAAAAAAATACAAAAATACACGGTGGACTGGGCCGCAACCGGTAAAGCCTTTGTTTTTGTTACTTTGACCTATGGTAGTCGGACCGCAAACCGGACGGATTCCCCATACCAAACATTCACGGGCTAGTTGGGAATGTTAACTGGGGAGAATCCCTTACTGTTATTGCCTGCGAATTTCCAGGCCTCAACAGTTTTGGCGCTAGAAGGAGGTCCGCCAGTGCATGTCTAGCCGAGGAAACCCATTTTCCCGAAATTATTCCACCGGTAACAGTTCTGAAAGCAGTGGGCTTCATAACCCAATTCCGGAAGAAAGAAATAGAGAACATCTGTATGCTATTGGCAACAAAGTTGTTAATGATCTGAGAAGACACACCAGGGCATATGTAAAGAAGATTGGAGGATTCCCAATCATCCCTGAATTGCCCAGAAGAGAGTATAAAAAGAAAGATCGTCCTGTAGCGGAAGACTCAGTGCTGGTTGGGGATTGGGAATAACTTGTAGAAACAACCTTACAGGAAGTTGTGCTGCCTTTGAATCAAGAAGGCCCAGATAACCCTCACAGTTCTCCCGCTCATACTCCTATTGGATCACCTCCTCACTCTCCACCCAGACTCATGGTAGGCGTAAATGCAAATCAACCGCCTAACCCACCTAATCCACCACCTACTTGGAGAGCCAGATCACCGTTAAACCTGAAACCTCCATTACACACCTACCTCAATCCTTTGACAAGATGTTGCCCAAGTTTGACCCAAATGAGAAAATATTAGTAGATGATCATCTACAAATTTTTTACTTGGGAATTGAAGGATTAAGGGCCCGGGAGTATGAAGATGTAGTCTGCAGACTATTCTCGCATACCCTTAAAGGAGCTGCAGCATCATGGTACTTTGGGTTTCCTGCTAACTCTATCCCTGATTGGGATACCTTCAAAAGAATTTTCAAAACTTGTTAGTTTTTCATCACATTAAGCTAGCATTATGATCTTAGGATCTTTTCACTGAGAGAATAACAAGCACAACAATAAAACATAAGCAAATCACAAGAGACAAGAGACACAAAGAGTTTTCCTCGGGGAAACCATAAAGGAGAAAACCCCGTAACTTCCTTAGAGATAAAATCAGCACCAAAAGAGTAAGAGATCTCCCAATAGCAGTGGCCTTCTAGTCCCAGTATATTTCCTCCCCCACAAGTGCACCTCACTTAGGAGAGTGAATGATGTGTGTGTTAAATAGAGAGTCTCACTCTCTATTTATATTCTTTCGTTCACTTGAATTGCATTTTCACACGTAGGCTCAACCTAATAATTACTACTCGAGCCTACACCTTAATTAGTGTATAATAACTCAAGTGCTCCAAAACTGTGGGGACTTACCTAATGACTTCATATGACTTGATTACATTATTAATCCTCTCGATCGGAACATCGGGGCATGACCACATGGCTCAAATACATAATAGAAACATCTCGGAATAAACATCAGGTTACAATACATAAGATACATAGAAGAATACATTCCAAAGTTACATATACATCAACACTCCCTCTTAACTAGGAAGGTATTCTTTCGACACAATTTTCAACACTGGTCTTCTTCTCTGTATCAGCTGGATCATCTCGTCTTCAATTCATCTTCATCTTCAAGTAATCTTTGTCTTCAAGTCATCTTCGGATCTGGATCATCTCTCGATCTGGATCATCATCACTGGATCTGGATCATCTCTCGATCTGGATCATCATCTCTAGATCTGGATCATCTCTCGATCTAGATCATCATCGAACATCATCACTGGATCTGGATCATCTCTCGATCTGGATCAACATCACTGGACTAGATCTGGATCATCACTCGATCTGGATCTGGATCTAGATCATCTCTCGATCTGGATCATCACTGTTGGATCATCATTACTGGATTTGGATCATCACTCGATCTGGATGAACACTGGTGCTATCTCATGATTCTTCTCATCATAGGAAGTTCTACAGAGCCAGCCCTTTTTCATGCTGGTTGTAGGCCTACCCTCATGTAGGTCTTCGCCCAGCACTTACATCTGACCTGCTCATCAGAAAGGAACACCCACCACTCACATCTGATCATGTAGTAAACTACAATCCCATCAGAAAGGCCCAGCACTCACATTCACCAGCATGATAGGACACACCTACTATCATCTGTGAAATGGCTCAGCACTTACAACCACCAGCATTATAGGACACACCTACTATCATCTGTGGAAAGGCACAACACTCACATCCACCAGCATGGTAGGACACACCTACTACCATCTATGGAAAGGCTTAGCACTTACAATCACCAGCATAGTAGGACACACCTACTACCATCTGTGAAAAGGATCTGCACTTAGAATCACCAGCATGGTAGGACACACCTACTACCATCTGTGAAAAGGCTTTGCACTTACAATCACCAGCATGGTAGGACACACCTACTACCATCTGTGAAAAGGCACTGCAGTTATAGTCACCAGCATGATAGGACACACCTACTATCATCTGTGAAATGGCACATCACTTACAGTCACGAGCATGATAGGACACACGTACTATCATCTGTGACAAGGCTCAGCACTTACATCCATCCAGGCGGGAACACATCTTACTCACAATGATGGAAGGGCATGCACTCATATCTGATCATGAGGGGAACACATCCCAGCAATCATATCAGAATGGCCCCCATTCCTCCTCGACTGAGCTACCTGGTAACTGACCAGGTGCCTCCATTCTCCTAGATAATGGAAGTTGCCCTTACATCCGACCTGCTCATTGGAATGGCCAACACTCACATCTGACATGGAAGGAACTTAATCTTTTAGCCATGAACAGAATGGCTTAGCCCTTACATCTGATCAAGTGGGAACACATCCCTCTATCACATCAGAATGGATACTCAGTTCTTACACTGAGTGTTCCTGGTAACTGACCAGGTGCCTCCATTCCTAGAATGGCAATTGCTCTTACATCTGTCCTGCTCGACAAAATGGCCAGCACTCATATCTGACATGGAAGGGAGAAACCCTACCACCATGTCAGAATGGCTCAGCCCTTATATCTGACCTACTCGTCAGAATGGCTATGGATCTTAGCACTCATATCTGACATGGAAGGAACCAATCCTCTCACCATGACAGAATGGCTCAACCCTTACATCTGACCATGGAAGGAACCAATCCTCTCACCATGTCAGAATGGCTATGGGTCTCATCACTTTCTCTAGGAGGAAGCCTCGATCTGGAGAACACCAAATCTCTCTCCGAAGTACTCGAAATTCAACCTAGCCAATGGCTTCGTCAATACATCAGCTATCTGTTCCTCCGTCGCAACATACAGGAGCTTCACTGCTCCTCTCTGCACCATATCCCTGATATAGTGATACTTGATCTCGATATGCTTCGACTTGTCATGAAACACTGGATTATCTGACAACTTCATGCAACTCTGGTTGTCATAATGTATACAAGTAGCATCTAACTGGAGATCAAATATATCAGACAGTAGCTTCCGCAGCCATACTGCCTCACAACTAGCTGAACAAGCTACGACATACCCTGCTTCAGCCGTACTCAGTGCCACACAGGATTGCTTCCTGCTAAACCAAGAGATCACACCTGATCCCATACTGAAGCAGCATCCCGAAGTACTCTTACTGTTGATGGCACTGTCTGCCCAATCTGAATCAACCGTAACCTTCTAGGTTAATCTTCTGATTCGCATTGTACTTGAGCCCATAATCAATTGTACCCTTCAGGTACCTCAGAATATTCTTTGCAGCAGTCAAGTGAACACTTCTCGAATCTGTCAGGTACTGGCTCAAGGTGTTCACAGCAAAGCAAATATCTAGTCTCGTGTTCGTTAGGTACATCAACGACCCAATCATCTGACGATACATCGTAGCATCAACCGACTCTGATGAAGCATCACTCAATAGCTTCAGGTTTGATGCCATAGGTGTGGCCATCACCTTGCAGTCCATCATCCCGAACCTCTTCAGGATCTCTACTGCATAATTCCCTTGTCCAAGGAAGATCCCATCTATACTCTGCCGCACCTCCATACCTAGAATAGTAGTGCATCGACACATAACAGGAGCATCACTGGTCTTCCACCTTCAACCTTGGATCAAAGGTTGGAATCCTATTTACTCTTAGTAAAGCCTAGAATCATCAGTAATATGCCCATCCTGTCGTACCATGTCGAACCTCAAGATCTTCTGCAATCACTCCCTTTGAAGCGGAGCATCATACTCCCTCTGTCTTTCGTACTCTATGCACCGAAACATTCTGTGCTAGAGTGACAAGTAGTATCCATCTAGGATCACTGGATACTAAGATCCTCTATCTTGAACTTCTTCAAAAGTTCATCTTGCACCCATCTGTGAGCTTGTCATCCTCTATCAACCTTGTAGAAAAGGTTAAGGTATTCATCAAGCTCATCATGTATGTGTTATCCCATGGGTGTCTTTTGAACTCATACAAGGCCTTCTTTCATTTGCACACATGATTATGCATGTCATGTGACTTCACTTCTATTAGCTGTAAATGTTTCTTCGTAGACTATGCCATCTCTTCATGAGAAGCCTCATGCTACGAATCTTGCTTTGTATCCCACAATGTTTCCATCTACTGCATGATGGAACTATGAAATTCTCTTCAGGTCTCCATACTACGCCCTGACATCATTCTTCTTGAACTGGTCTTCCATTTCTTCTTAGTTACTTCTTCTTGTTTGGAAGGTTCTGCATCAATGATGTCACTGTATTCATCATATTATTCTTTGCCTTGAAATGTCGTCACTTGTTCTTCAGAACAGGTCTTCATTCTTCTTTGCTTGTAGGTGATTATGTATGCGATCTTTCCTACAAGTCAAATGCATTTGTATGGTTAGAACATTTCATAAAGAATATTCATACTGGAAAATACTTATGCATAAATATATGATCATGCAACTACTTTAGCCAATACAACATTCATCCATATCTCACTGAAACTTTCTAGATGCCTTCCATCTCTACTAGGACAACATTGAGATTGTGCACTAATCCAATATGTCAGCAAAGAGGTTTCATTCTAGATAAGTAGCAATGGAGAGTTGTATAGCACCATGATCTACTTACCCATCACATGCATATTAGTATTATACTGTTGTTAATACAAACATCCTATCATGCATAATACATCAACTGAATATAAACAAATGCATAACAAAACAATATCATTAAATAACAATTAAATACGTATCTTTATTTGTTTCGTGGGTAGACTCCTTCTTGAGCCTTCAGCTTCATCATCTTCTTCATTCATAATAGCATCGTTTCTTATCCAAATGATATGGAGGATAAGAAGTTCTTCAAGAGTTGAGTTCTTCATATTCCTCATTGCTTGAGGGATATTCTTTGGATGGCGAGATCTTGATCTTCAATTGCTCCCATCTTCTCTTCTCTTCTTATGATTCAAGCTTCTTCTTCTTACCAAAGTCTGCTGAAAGTAATCACTTCCTTCTGGAACACAGTCCTTGAATAAATGAATTCCACGATCCTGAGAGGCCATTCAAGGTGGCCATCACCACTTCTGCATTCTTCACTTCTGCTTCAAGTTGTTCTTGATTTTGAGAGACTCTTATGACTGCATGGTCTCTGCATTCTAGATCTTCACATTCTTCAACTGGTTTCTTTAGGTCATATTCTGATTTTTGTTCTTCCCTTCAAATAGCTTGAAATTATGGAATACCTTCAACAGCTTTGCTTGCAATAGGTAGTGCTCTGTAATGCACGTGTGCAAGCCTTCTATGCCAAAGCTCATTTGGCTCTACTATTTCATGGATCAAGGCTTGTTCTGGATAGCCCTTCAATTTGTACAAGCCTCCTTTTTGTTCTCCAATCACTACCGCATCATCGATAGTCTTTCCTTTTGGCCATATGATGACTTGACCATCTATGAATGCAACCTGCATTCCTTTTGCATCAATGCTAAAATGGAGAGAAGGTTCTTCTTGAGTCCTGGAACAAACAATACTTCTTTCATTGTTAGAGACTTACCAGGGTCTAGCTTGTATGAATATTCCCCACTACCTTTTATTGGATATTGGTATTCATCTCCTAGTTTCACCTTGTGAGGTGATTCATGTTCCAACAGTCTTACAAAGGATTCCTTGAATCTGTCATAAGTTTGGAAGCCCCACTGTCTATAAGCCACTCATCACTTCCATGAGATATGTTACCTGTGAGAGCTTATAATAGAACATATTCATCCTTGCTTGAATAATCTTCACTTTCATATCTGGATATCTTTCTGGATGGTTCATCATCCTTTGCAGCATGAGCATGATGTCTTCTTTGGACTTGACAAAGTTCTTCTTGTGAAAGGTTTCTAACCTCGTCTCGCTCTGAAACTGCAACCTCTATACTCATGTAGGTGTCCAATCCATTTTCTTCAGAGATATCATATACTTCCAGGATTGGAAGTTGTCAACTTCCGCAAGCTTGTCACCAAGCTGATGTGATGTATCATATTGAAATGAGAACCTCAAATGGAAATAGCAAAGGATTAGAACTTACTGATTTGAGGTGTCTGTCCTTGTCCCGGAGTTCGCTGATCTAGGGTTTGTCATAGAAACCCTAATTTTCAAAACTTGGAATATTTCAGATCTGATTGGATAAACAGATAGATCTCTTCAAATGGAGCTGTCCAATGTACTCCTTTTCTGAAAACAGTGGAGAAGCTCCCGGAACAGGAAGCCCTAATTTTCCAATTTCTTCTGCAGAAATTCCTGTTACTGTTTCTGTGATATATCAGAAATTAATAATCCTATGTGTATAAAATTTCTCACTGAGGTAACCTCACATGTCCCTGATCCAAAACCATAAGTTTCATCAGAATTGGTTTCACCATTTGGGATTTATGATCCTTTTCCCAAGGTGACCTGTTACAGGACTGTTCAGAACAACAAAGTTGTATGGCATGCCACGTGTCATTGGTTCATCTTCTGAGTTTGATATTTGGACCAACGAAATTAAAGTCTGTGCCCTTTCTATAACATCTTTAGGAATTCCATTTGGACCTCTGTAGCTCAAGATATTGCAGATCTCCCCAGATGTCCTGTTCAAGGATGAATTCTGGAAGAGGCTGGAACCCTAACTTGGAGAGATCATATCTCCTGGAGTACATCATATAGGAGTATGATTTTTGGACAAAGGATTCATCAGGAATTTATATTTGGCCCTTGAAATTTTCAGCTTCTGAGACTTCACCAATCTCAAAATATAGCGACTATACCAAAAATTAGCAGTTTTAGTATTTAGGGTTTCTCCTAGCTCAGGGTCAAACTAGGGTTTGAATTTCCTAGAGTTTTACCCAACCAAATTTCTTGATCTAGGTCTCTAAACTTCGGTTTTGATGAAGAGAATAACCCTATGCTGGTCTCACTCAAAAATTCATCTTCTGTAGAAAGCCCTAATTTCTGCATCGAATACTGAAAATGCTCGGAATCAAATTCCGCTTCGACAGAAAGATGCGCACTAAGGAGGAGAGTTGTTCCACCTTACTTTTGCTGAAAATCTATGGAGGAAGATCCAAAAACTAGGAATCCCTAGTTCCTGTAGCTGCATAATGTCTTCTTCTCAGGTTAGCTCTGATACCATGTTAGTTTTTCATCACATTAAGCTAGCATTATGATCTTAGGATCTTTTCACTGAGAGAATAACAAGCACAGCAATAAAACATAAGAAAATCACAAGAGACAAGAGACACACATAGTTTTCCTCTGGGAAACCATAAAGGAGAAAACCCCATAACTTCCTTAGAGATAAAATCAGCACCAAAACAGTAAGAGATCTCCCAACTGCAGTGGCCTTCTAGTCCGAGTATATTTCCTCCTCCACAAGTGCGCCTCACTTAAGAGAGTGAATGATGTGTGTGTTAAATAGAGAGTCTCACTCTCTATTTATATTCTTTCATTCACTTGAATTGCATTTTCACACATAGGCTCACCCTAATAATTACTACTCGATCCTACACCTTAATTAGTGTATAATAACTCAAGTGCCCCGAAACTGTGGGGACTTACCTAATGACTTGATATGACTTGATTACATTATTAATCCTCCCGATCGGAACATCGGGGCATGACCACATGACTCAAATACATAATAGAAACATCCCGGAATAAACATCGGGTTACAATACATAATATACATACAAGAATACATTCTGAAGTTACATATACATCAACAAAAGTAAGTATGCAACTCAGAAAACTCATGCATCCCTCATGAAAGGGCTATGCTCCTTGAAGAAAGAGAGAAAGGAAAAGGTACACATTTTCACACAAAGGTTTGCAGCCTATCTCAAGAATTTTTCTGAAACAGATAAACCTTCAGACAAAGTTCTAATTTGGCCATGTTTGCTAAAGGTAGGGCCAAGCCTACCTTGACAGAAACCTATGAAGAAGTAGAAGTAGTGGAAGCTGAAAGAGAGAGCAACGAAGACTATCCAAAACAGTCAGGAGAGAAAGGTGCGGGAAGAAAATCCTTATTGTTTACTAAGCCTAAGGAAGAAAAGTCACCAGATTTGGAAAATATGGCCAAAATGATGCAGAAGATTTCCAACAAAATCATAGATTTGGAGAAGGAGAAGGAAACACACAAGTTTTATAAGCCATATTATAAGAAAAGAGAGGATAACAATCAGTGTCAACCTCCTCCTCACAATACTGCATCTATGAATTTGACAGAGGTAGGCATGGACAATTTTTTCACTTTCCACCTACAGCCACACTCTGAAAAGAATTGTCCTCAATGGATAAATTCGATGACGTTGGTCATGAATCAGCTGCTGGATTCTAGATTAATGGAAGATGGAGATGAAGAGAAGAAAGAGAATACTACGTCAACAAAGGAACAAGAAGAGGAAACCATGATTTTGTGGGATTCTGTTTCATTATTTGATGCTAAAGAGGAAAAGTATCAGGGCTACAAGGATGTCATGGAAACCAACATGGCAACCAGGAGCCAAGGGCCAATTAAAGAAAACAGTCTCATTCTACCAAAGATCAAAAGACTTCAAATAAATGTAAAGAAATTTCAGAATAAATCCTTAGCTGATAAGATTGCAGAATTCACTATTACCAGCCAAGATCCGAAACAGAAAAATACGTTGGCTAGGCCAAATGAAGGAAAGATGAATGTTGATAAACCTCATCCCATTGAGCAGCCGATGGATTATGACATCGTGGAATATTTAAATAAGGTAAAAGCAAATGTTCCACTATTTGAAATTTGTAAAGTGCCGCAGCAAAAAGAAATACTATTGAAAGCACTTGAAGCATCGGATGAGAAGTTGCCCACTGAAAATCAACCTCGGGAAGAAGAAGAAATTGGAGAAACCAGCATTGGAGGTAAGTCTAAAAGCAAACATCCACCTTTCTCCTCACGTTTGAAATTTTTAATCATAATGTGCACAATTGTCTGGTAGACTCAGGGGCGTCAGTTAATGTCATGCCAATATCCGTCTGTAAAAAGATAAATGGGTAGCCTAAGCCATCCACGTGGAGGGTTGTTCAGTTAGATATGACAGATGTAAAGGTAATAGGTGAGATGGAAGACGTCCTAGTCCGTCTGGCATCTCATGACAAAGTATTCCAAGTTATTAACATCGTGGTGGCTGATATACTAGACACTTACGGTCTTGTCCTGAGAAGAGATTGGTCAGCCAAATTAAATGGATATTTCACCTCAGATTGGTCGCATCTCTGGTTTCCATACAAAGGGAGTCCGAATCAGATTAAGATTCTGAGAGAACCTCACATGAAGTACAATGTTACTCAACTGGAGGAGAAGAATGTACCAGTGGATTCTGTATTGGGAAACTATTTTATTGAGTTGGAACCAGGAAATTACCAAGCAGAAGAATCCAGCAACACATCTGAGACCCAGCCTAATCTCCTTCGATTCTCACAGGCTGATGAGATTGACTGTAATATAGTAAGCTTAGCAGTAGGAATAGATTCACCTTCAGTAGTTAGTGATTTTTGGACTTTGTTTTTTGATGGCTCTAAGACATTAGAAGGGTCAGGAGTCGTCTGTATCCTGATGGACACCCAGAAGAATACATATTTTATCTCATGTAGATTAGAGTTTGATTGTACTAATAATACAGCTGAGTACGACGCTCTTGTGCAGGGACTAAAGAAAGCGATTGAATTAAAGGTAAGTAATCTAAAAGTTTTTGGAGATTCCGAAATTATTGTGAAACAAATCCGGAATCAAATACATTGTGTTTCTCCTCACTTAAAGGCTTACCAGAATTAGGTATGGGATCTGCTTAAATGTTTTAATGCATTCAATATGATTTCAATTCCAAGGCTTAAAAATGCAGCAGCTGACTTGTTGGCCACATTAGCCGCTAGGTTGGTACCCACTAATAATTGATGCTCTGTTGAATTACTTTTCAGGCCTTCTGTACCTGATATGATTACGAACCTATGAGTGTTCGATGATGACCAGCAGATTATAGAATGTTTAACAAATGAAGAGGTGTTTAAAGGAGCGATCATAGACGATGAAGAACATTAGGCTGAGCTGAAGTATGATAATTTCATTCCTAAAGGAGTCAGAACGTTAGAAAAAATGTTCGATTTAAATGAAAAGTTCAGAAGACCAGCCAACGTGAAGACCCACAGCTCATCCCTGCAGTTCGAGCTGATTAATTTAGGGACTGAAACGAATCCTAAATTTGTGAATCTCGGCAAATGTTGTTCACCAATAGAAAGAGACAAGTTCGTCAGTCTGTTTAAACAATATAAAGATGTTTTCGCATGGACATACAAAGATATGAAAACATATGACACCAGCATCATTAAGCATGTTGTCCCCATCAAAGCTGGCATCAAGCCGTATCAGCAACCTTTAAGGAAAATGCATCCAAAATTGGAACCGCTGATTCAGAGTGAAGTGAAAAAATTATTGGATGCTAGAATCATTTTTAAGGTCAGACACTCGGAGTGGGTATCAAATCTGGTACCAGTGAGGAAAAAATCCAGAGAAATCAGACTCTGCATGGATTTCAGGAACTTAAACCATGCTTCAGAAAAAGATAACTATCCTGTTGCACCCATGGAGCAATTGCTACAAATGGTCTCAGGTTCTGAATTGTTTTCATTATTAGATGGTTTCTATGGCTACAATCAAGTATTAGTAGCCGAAGAAGACAGATTGAAGACCACGTCCAGGACCAAATGGGGAACCTTTGCCTACAGAAGGATGCCTTTTGGGCTTATAAATGCTGGAGTGATGTTTCAGAGGGCTATGGACATAGATTTCCATGGGTTGATTGGCCATAGTGCTGTAGTGTACCTTGACGATATTACAATATTCTTGAAGAGAAGAGAAGAACATGCATTTCACTTAAGGAAAATTTTCGAACGCTGTTGGAAATATGGCATCTCACTCAATCCTAAAAAGTGTGTGTTCGTTGTCATGGAAGGCAAGTTGTTGGGTCACATAGTTTCAAAGAAAGGAATCTCTATAGATCCAGAAAGAATCAAGGCTATTGAACAAATCCCCTTTCCCCATAATAAAAAAGGGATGCAATCATTTATGGGAACTATAAATTGCATGCGAATATTTGTGCCTGATTTCGCTTAGATTGTCAAGCCATTGTAGCAAATGGTGAAGCAAAATGCACAGTTCAAATGGACAGAGATTGAAAAGAATGCTTTCAGCAAAATCAAGACTACTGTTGCACACACACCCTCCCTGAAAATCCCAGATTTCGATAAAGACTTTATTCTGTATACCTTTGCATCCGATGATTCGCTAGCAACTGTGCTTACGCAAAGGGAGGATAGGGGGGATGAATTCCCAATATCCTTCATGAGCATTGGTCTACAAGGGGCTGAATTAAATTACCCAGCCATTAATAAGCAAGCTTATGCAGTATTCAAAGCAGTTAAGCATTTCAGGCCTTATATTTTAAAAAATCGAACCAAAGTAATAGTCCCCTACCCAGCGGTAAGGTCCCTTCTTATACAGAAGGAGTTAGGAGAAAGAAGGGGCAACTGGGTTACAGTTCTTCAAGAGTACGACCTTGAATTCAAACCAGCCTCTATAGTTAAAGGACAAGGGTTGTGCAAACTGATGACTGAGAATGGGAACAATGGAGAACACGCCTGGGAAGATGAATCCAAATTACATGTAATGGAGGTATGTCCTTTGTTTACAGCTCCCGAGTCTTGGTATAGAGACCTTGTGCATTACTTGCAGGTAGGGTTGTTTCCAGAGCATTGTAATTCCAAGCAAAGAAGAGCGCTGCATCTTAAATCAGCTTCCTATCAACTTGTTGAAGGAGTATTATTCAGACAGAATTATGACGGGGTTCTTCTCAGATGCTTAGAAAAGGAAGATGTGAAGAAAGTAATGACAGAGTTGCATGACGGGCCAGCTGGAGGACATTATTCAGGAGATACTACATCCCATAAAATCCTCAGGGCAGGTTACTATTGGCCTACGCTCTTCAAAGATGCACACGCACATGTCAGGAAATGTGATATTTGCCAAAGGTGTAGTGGGAGAAAACCTAAAGCAGCAGCACCCCTAAATCCTGTGATGATCACAGAACCATTCGAGCAATGGGGCTGGATATTATTGGATAAATAAAACCGAATTCCTCTCTGCAGCACAAGTACATTCTGACCGTGACTGATTATTTCACTTGCTGGGCCGAAGCTATCCCACTGCGCAAGATAAATGAAGACGAGGTCATCAGCTTCCTACAAGATCATATCATGACCAAGTTTGGAGTTTTGGTTTCATTAGTCTTTGATAATGCTAAGTACTTTTCATCAATTAAATTGACTTCTTTTGCTCATGATAAAGGGATAAAATTGGATTATTCTGCTAATTATTATCCACAAGGAAATGGCCTGGCTGAATCCTCTAACAAAAAACTGATTAGAATTTTAAAGAAGAATGTAATAGAAAGCCAGAGGATTTGGCATGCAGTGCTACCAAACGCCCTTTGGGCCGATAGAGTCACCCCCAAGTCTGTGATAGGAGTATCACCGTATACCCTTGTGTATGGTAAAGAAGCCATTCTTCCCCCCAATATCATGCTGCCCTCTTCCATAATAGCTCAAGAGTCTTGAGGGTCGGATGATGAAGTTTTGCAAATAGGGATATATAATCTCCTGAAAGCAGAAGAGGCTAGATCTAAATCTAGAGAGCGCTTTGAGCAACAGCAGGGGTAATAAAGAGATGGTTCGACAAACATAAGGCTGGAACAAAAGACTTGGAGGTAGGTGATTTGGTTCTCAAATGGGATCACCCCCATGATGAGAAAGGAAAGCATACTAAATTCCAGCAGTTGTGGATAGGACCTTATCAGATAGCGGCAAAGCTTGGCCCTTCTACTTATAAGTTTCAAGATCTACAGGGGTGGGGAGAGAACTTAGCAGTGAATGGTTTGGTTCTCAAGCTGTAGTTTTCTTGAGTTTGTTTGATTTATTCTGTCTTGTATATAAATAATCTATTTGGATGTCTTTTGAGCCATGTTTTCCAGTTTGCTTTAGTTTGAGATTTCTTGCTTTCAATAAAGGGAATGAAGCCGCGGTTGCATGGAGAACATCAAAATGTTTGGGAATGATGAAAATTTTTGGGTCTCAGATTGTGTGTTGCTAAAAGAACTTCTTCTAGTTTAGTAGTTTTCTTGAATAAGTTCTGTGTGCATTGAAGTCCTGCTTAACCCCGGTGAAATAAACCGGATTCAAAGAGTCTAGAATACTATGTTGAGGCTTCATCCACGTCACACTTAAAATGTTTTAAGGAGTGAAGCAGAGGACCCATGGAAAGGAGCAAGGTGAACAGTATATTAAATATAAATCATCCCATGCCAGGAAACGAATGCCAAAAGGAAAATAAGAGTAAAAAAACTCCTATGAAAGCATCATACATCAAATGCAGATACTGAATCATAAGTACTAAATTGCCGAAAGATCATCTCTGTCCGTGAGCTGAAACATGAAGTACACCGCTCACACAAAAGGACACTATGGGATAGATGATCCTGAAATAAAATTCAGTAAGAAAGGCATGCAGGAGGACTCATATAAAAGGGGACAAAAGTACAAAAGCATAAAAGATGCTAAAGTGGCATGGGAATGAGGAACAAACGAATATTTCTGTTTACCATCTGCTACAATCCTGTGGTGTCCAAGCTATCAACTACCTGAAAAAAAATGTAATAATGAATCTCATCCTCTGGCCTCAACAGAGTCATCTGGACTTGAAAATATTGGTTTCCACTCTCCCAAATTGGACTATCATCAATGATTAAAGGTACATACTTCGGTCATTTGAGAAATCTGGATAGCTGGAATAATTCAATAAAAATTTTTATTGTTAAACAGTCTGTCACTCAAAGAAAAATCACCCAGAGATCTAGGTTCACCAGGTAATCGCCAATTGTTGCGGCTGCAACTGTTGTCCCCAAATTTCTTAAATTTGGGTCCCCTCCTCATAGTTTAGAATTGTTTCAATCATTGGACCCTTGAGCCTTATTGGGCATGTTTTATTTTCAAATGACTTTGAATATTGATCTTGTCAGCCTGTTTTAAAAGTGCCTTGTTTGAATTTCGTGATGGGTCGCGGATGTGAGTCTGTTTCGCCAGCCGAGGATAAAATATTTTGTTCTTTAAGGCCGTTGTTGCAGAAGTAGAGCGGGTTTAACCTTTGTTGATTCTTAAAGCTTTTGAGCACTTAATGTTTTATTGATCTGGTGTCTTACTATGTTAAATCGGTGGCTGATATCCTTTTCCCGTCCGCTGTTGCAGCTCCCAAATCGATTAGTCATTCGAAATATGAAGAGCTCCGATTGCCGATGCATGCTGAATTTTTGTCGCATGCCTGTAGCCTTTCATTTTCTGTTGTTGCGGCTAAGCAAAGATTTTGGGATTCCAATGTTATTATCCTCCGACTACCGATTGAAGAGTTTTTCCTGCCCTCGGGTCGCATGCCCGTAACCTCTTTATCTTCCACCGTTGCGGCTGGGGTGGGATTTTGAGCTCCCGATATCCTCGCTCTGAGCATCCGATGATTGCGAACCTGTAGATAAACGGAGTAGTGGTGCGCCTGGTCATTTTCGGTGCATTAGCCAGTTTTAGTTGTTTTTATTTGATGTTTTGCTTAAAATGTAAACCCCATGAATGATACACTTTGATGGATCACAGGTGGACTTGAAGGACTAGACTTCAAGCAAATGTAGCACGAAGGCACATCTAGGCAGTTTTGGAAAAATTCAAACCGTGGTCCTCAGGACTGAAGAAAAGGACAAAACAAATGATGGTAAGGGCACAGACTAGAAATATCTATCAGTTACTAATCAGAGGGTGAACGTTCACAGAAAATAAAATGGGAAGACAAAGTGGCCTGAAGAAGAATCTAAAATGTTCGGTGGACTGGAAAGTCACACGCTTGGGGGCATCCCAAACGATCTGCTGTGTCGTTTAAATATTGTAAAGATAGAACTTAGAGGGGAATTTTTCCCTGGAAAAACTTGTACACCGTTTGCTTGTAAGAGGAACTATTTCATTTTACAATCAGAAACTGCAACTTTTTCCTGCTGGAGAAAGTGAAATGTGGAATGTATCAATGTGATTAAATGAACAATGTTGAAGGGGAACTATTTCANTTTCTGAACCTATGTTCTTGTTGAATTCTTTTCAGTATATTTTTTGATTTTTTCCACTGTGAGTAATGAAAGTTGTTCATAAAACAATTGGCTAACTGGTTGTTCAAAAAATATGCAATTGTTCATGTGTCTTGAAAGAAGTGCCAGTTGTCTGTAGCTTTTCATTATGCATGTACAAAATATATTACTCACCAATGAATGATAATCCCTCTCCCTAGGGATAGATTAGGTAGGTAGTTTTAATTTCTTGTTGTATGTGATTTAGATGCTAGTGAGGCTAAGACGAGAGGTAAGAACCTGCGCATCACATTGTGACTGCTCCTTGCATCTTATCACCTTGCATGGTTAATTAGGCACTTGCATATCATTCATTAAGTCAAAAAAAAATACAAAAATACACGGTGGACCGGGCCGCAACCGGTAAAGCCTTTGTTTTTGTTACTTTGACCTACGGTAGCCGGACCGCAAACCGGACGGATTCCCCATACCAAAGAGTCACGGGCTAGTTGGGAATGTTGACTGGGGAGAATCCCTTACTGTTGTTGCCTGTGAATTTCCGGGCCTCAACAGGACCCTATAGTTCTACTTATCCAAATGCAAGACAATCACAATTGATGCCTCCACCGCAAGTAGCACAACCTATTCCTACATCCACATCGTATGGAACACAACAAAGATATATCCCACTAATAGAGTACAACCATTACTATCCATACATGTGTCCCCCTAGTTCAATCCCATGCCTCATATCGGGGTTAATTTAGTCCAACCTTCTTTCCAACAACAAAGTCAATAGTTTGAGAAGTTTAACATTTCCACTCCCTTGAATCCTCAAAATCAAGGAAATAACAAGGGGAAAAACAAGGCAATCCAACAGTAGGGGAAAGGAGGAAACCTCTGTCCCCAACAGAATCAAAACCCAAGTAACCAACAAGGGAAAGGGGGAAATCCCCCCCAAAAGAAATAAATTCAAACCCAAGGACATTACTCTTTCTGAATATGTAGCAAGTATGTTCATTACACTCAAAATTACCTACTTATCCTTGACTGGCAACAGTTGGAGGAAGCAAAGAAAAAGACACCAAAAAACCACCCTCATGTTCCTAATGAAACATATCCAACAAGCTATGTTGCAACAACCCTTTTCCAATCAAGATGTTGTCACTCAACAACCGGTCCCTTGTCCCAGAAGAGATGGTTCATTTCAAAACATTTTCATGAACTTGGTGGATATTAACCTTTATACCTGATCCAAAGGGTATGCCAATTTTGAACCCTCACCAGTTGTAGAGGAGTCCCCCATCACATGAAGAGTCCCTTTACAAAGTCTCTTCCATAACACAAAACCAATATCGAGGATACCAAAGCCGCAACTTTGGCGTACCCTTCATAATCATCATATGAATGTTGTCCAAAATTACAATATTCTGGATGACTTGACTTAGTCTCTAGCTACCATGTCGATGTTAGAAGTACTCCATTTTTTTCTAACTCAATGCAAGGAATTATTGAATGCACTTGGATCCATCAACTCTTCTGAATCTTGCCTTATATATTTTGAGATTGACAAAGGTGACATGAGACTACTCTCATCGATAACATTCCAAGTCCTAGTCACAGTTAAAAAAGTTATGATTCATTGATGCATCATTGATGAAGGGGCATCCACTTGAATCATGTCCTCAAATGTTTGGAAAACATTCAACTCACCTGAGTTAGTCCCATCCTCTATTTCCCTTCGCACATATAATGAGTGACCATATGAACAAATTAGATTGTAAAAAAATGTCCCCATTGAGCTAGGGGGTAAAATGTTAATGATCAATATTGAAGTCATCAATGCCCAGCTAGTTTACTACAATATCCTCTTGGGTCTCAGTTACATATACACCATGAAGGAATTTTCCTCTTTGGTCTTCTGTAGCATGATGTTTCCTTTTAATGGGAATATTGTCACCTTTGACCAACTTATCTACTATGACCTCTAGTTAATACCAATCGTAATAATTTCATACTCATAGTATTTGAATTAAACCAACCCCCTTATGTTGACATATTATTGGGTGTGTACAAAGATTGCAACCTCACAGGGGCATATTTAGGTGCTCTACCTAATATCCCCACCTCAACAAACATCCTCATGTGTACCATTTTCATCTCTGAGAATGAGTCTCTGAACCCAATGGTGTCATCATCAATGCCCCCCACAAGTCATAGAGTAGAAAAAACCTTGCATACCTCTGTGCCCCCCATGTTTTAGATACCATTCTTGTACCCCACCCCCATCAGAGTGCAATGAACATTGATTATGTCTCAATTAACTCTCCCTGGGGTCACTTTGGGAATCCTTGTGTGGTACCTTACTCCACTATACCCAAAAATTTCCTCAAAACTCATATAACACTATGAAATGGTGTCAGTTAGATCGATTAATTCCCTGGGTCCTTAGCCCAAGTGTTGGCAGGGATTTTGATAAGTGATTTGCACAGCGTCGTGGCAGCTATGCAAGCTCATGCGACACCACACAAAGCCATATCAATGCGATGGGTGGAAAGATAACCATTTTTGAATATTTAATATATTATTTGACCAAGTTTTGTCACCATAGGTCATTAGTGGTTACAAGTTAGTTAGAAGTTGACCTTCAATGTAAAGGCGCAAGCCTATATATAGAGCTAGTCTTGCAATTGTAATATACATTAACATTATCTTGAGGATGATTATCGCATGAGGTCTCGTGCGACCTATCTATGGTTTTGGAGAGTTTTATGTTGTATCTGCGACCTATCTGGATTTTTGTGATGTATTTGGTCTCCTTCTGTGGAGAAGAATTGTCTATTTTGGATCCATTATGCAGAATTAATAGGATATGATAGTTGTTGCATAAAAGTTGTCTTTTGTCTTCCTGTTTTCTCTGATGCGATCTGAATGAGAAGTGTGTTGAATCTGTCATGATTTATAATGCCGTGATCTGTTCCTATTCTATCAAATTTCTATTATGGTTTACTAATGTCGCTGCGATATTTTCCAATTTGGTTGCATTTCTGATAATGGATGGTTTATGTTGTTTTATACTGTTGTGCTGAATTGCTGCGACAAATGATTGATGCGATTGTTAGATCTGTAGCGATGAATATAGATTATGATTACTGTCTTAGTTTTGTAAACTGATATTTATGCTACTAACCCCTTTCAGATGCCATTTCCTCCCTTCTTACTGCCGAAAACTTTGTTTCGACAAATTTCCCTTGAACATCTCGAATGAGACCTTGTCCGCTCTATGGATGTTGCTGGGAAGGGTAAAACCTATTTGGGTCGGTGCTCAGGGAGATTGCACTGGTTGGGCATTGACAGAGTGAGAACCCATGTCGATGAGGCTTTGTTGGTGGTTTTTTTCCAACAAATGGTTTCGTTGTCGGGACCTAGTTGCAATTGAAAGGAGGATATGTTTTGGCATCCGACTTGTCTGGAGATCGAGGGGTGGCTTGGTCTAAAACTGTGAGAGTTTGCTGAAGCCAAAAATCAGAATTCAAAGATATCGAAGAGCAATTGGTTGGATAGATATATTCACGATGGTCCTCATGAATGGTTCTTCTATGAGTTTCCTTTCATCTTGCATGAGTGGCTAGCGAAGTTCCCTTCTAAGAAGAAAAACTTCCAAGGAGGAGAGCCCACATCCTGGACTCCGGAGCTGATCCAGGAATTACAAGAAACAGATAATAAGGCATCACAAGTTGTTGAGGTGTGGTTGGACAGTATCTTCGAGGGATACATTACCGAGTTTGTAGTTGATACCAATAATTCCTTTAGTGAAGCAGAAAGGGAGATCTTCAATGGACCGTGAGGTAGATTTTTGTTGTCTTTGAAACTATCTATTAAACAACTTGTCTGGGAAAAATGTATTATGAAAATTGACCAAGAGTAGTGGAGCTATGGTGTGTGGAGGATGTAGGAACCATGACAAAAGGGGGGATATGCATTGAAAGGTAAGGGGTAGATGGGCATGAGTTCTAGTGAAAGTTCAAACATTGTTGAGGAAACAAGTGGTTATACAAGAGGAGGAGTAAGGTTTCGAGAGAAGAGGCAGAGGATGGGAGAAGGTCCTGCTGCGATCAATGTGTGATGATGAAAGGAACAACCACATGGGACAAAGAAACCTTTTAGTGAAAATGAGGATGAACAGGCCCAATATATAGCCGTAAGGATGATCAGATCAAACCCTAGCAACAACATGTCCACACCTCCGTGCACTAGTCCACCACTAGGAAGAAATGCGCATTCTACATTGACTGGTGCAACATGTCAGCATCAGTCTAGCAGTAGAGTACCAACTGGAGGAAGAAGGCCCAGAATGGTGGGTGAAAAAATGAAGGTACGAATATTTGATGGAAATGGCACTGACGACCCAGAGCAATACTAGTTCTTGTGTGAGGCGATTTGGACCGCCCAGTAGACTGTAGATGATGATGTCAAGAAAAGCTAGCTGGAAACCATCCTCAGGGGTCTCGCACTGGAGTGGTATATGAGATTCATGTTGGTTCCTCAGGGAGGTGCAAAGAAAACGTTGCACGAGATCCATAAGGGGTTATTTGAAGAGTTAAAGAAGCCAAATTCTGAGGCTCAATACATTACTGAGTTGAAATAAATCAAGAAATTCCCTAATGAAAAATTTTGGGACTTCGATCAATAGTTTAAGGAAATGATGGCTCAAGTCAGCTTCAAGATGAATGACATTCAACACAAGGAATGGTTCATCGCCACACTTGTCCCTCAGATAGAACAACCACTAATCCAACAAAATATTGTGACGCAGAGCGAGGATTTGGAAATCGCAATGAAAATAGAAGCATCACTAATAGGAGAAACCACGATTGGGATGAACAAGATCCAAGCAGAGTTGGCCAATATGACACTCCAACTGTAGGATATTAAGAAGGGTAAGGAAGATCATAATGAACTTTGGTGCACTGGGTTTCACGTAGATGGACACACCAAGGATACATGTCCGACATTCCAGAACTATTTTCTTTCTGGAGCCTCGAACCTGTTGAACTGCACTGGTATACCTTGGTGCCGCATATGTCAGGTCTATAGGCATCAACGTGAGAACTGTGAATACATGGAAAATATGGTTTCCAAGGCAGAAAATATGTACTGTACCTTTTTTTGGTCAGTAGGACATGATGATAAAAACTGTCTAGCTTATTACTTGCTCCAGGAACGGACATATGATTCATACTTTGTGAAAGGTGAGGACCCCTAGGAAATGCAAGCATAGCCATAGATGGCACAACCAGCATCGTAGGTACAGTATACACCATCTCCCCAGATGCATTTTATCCCATCGCAACTGCAACAACAATTTACAACGCAACCACAGTTTGCACCTTAGCCATAGCTTGTAGCACAACCGCAGTATGCGCCACAACCATAGTATAATCAGGCGCTGCTCATTTAGTCTCAACCACAATATGTTCAAGAAAGGAAATATGTCAGACAACAACCAAACCCACCGTAGTAACAGATGTCCTAGCTTCAGTTTCAGCAAGGAGGAGTCTGAGGAGGATTCCACGGAGGATTCAGAGGAGAAAGAGGAGGCTTCCATCGAGGAGGAGGACGAGGTCAAGAATTAATCCAGTGTTATACTTGTGGAGTATTCGGGCACTATCAGAGGGAGTGCCCTCATGTGTAGTGTACATACTTTGTGACCAACAAACATAATGTTGAAAATTACCCTTAGTTGATTGCAAAATGGTAGGCTGGAACCATTCCTCAGTTGCAGAATGCATAGACTCAGAACCAGCCAATGTTCCAAGTAAAAAAACAACCAACGATGTAGAATCATATCTCACTGTAGACTCATACTCAGAACCCACCCCAGACTTAGAATCATTCGTTGAATCAAAACCCACCATTGAATCAAGCTCATACTTTGAACCAAGGATCAACAGTTGCTATGATTCAAGCCGAACCGTGAACGGAGGATGTCGATATTAGGGTTGTCACTCGCACTGGTGCGACAACTAGAGAAGACAAACCAAGGAAGCAAGTTAGGCTAGAAAGGAAAAAGTAGCATTTGATATTTCTATGGAGAAGGACACTTTCTTCGATGCCAAGCATGCAATTGGGAGAAATATGGATAAGTTACCGATTGTTGATATGCCATTTTCTTTTGATCCATCTATAGAGGCAGGACCATTGTAGCAACATGGTACCTTGCAGTAGTTCTTTAAGAGTTGTTTGTCGCTAGCTTGAGACATTATTGTACCACCCGAAAAAGGCATTGAAGGATTCTGCAGTGAACTCCTTGAAAAAGAGTAAGCCAGGCAAGGAGATGAGGATGAATATCTAGATAAAAGATTATGAGGTTTACTCAGTTATTCTGGATCTTGGATCAGATGTAAACATTCTGACCAAGAAAACCTTGCAGTTGATGGGGAATCCAACCTTGGGATGGTCGTCGGTGCAGTTGTGACTAGCAAATCAGGCAAAAGTCCAACCCATTGGTCCCATATCAAACCTAGTTGTCGATATTGAAGGTATGAAAATGCATGCTGACTTTGATGTGATAGAAGTAGTTTAAGATGGAGGTTCCTATCCCGTACTGCTAGGTATTGGGTGGGATAATGATAGCATGTAGGTCATCAATTTCAAGAAATGGGTCATGAAGTTTGAAAACCAATATGTCAGGGTCATTGCTCCCATGGACTCTCAGGAAGGCCACTGGTATATTGAACCAGTGAAGGATGAAGTCAATAGAAGTTGGGATCATGCTTATAATATCTCTGAAGACTATATCCATCCTACCGTCGATGGTGAACTTGGATGGTGCAGCACAAGTTCTGTGTCCTTTGACTTTGATGATGGTGTAGACAATTGGTAGAATAGGTTGCATGAAGTGTCATTGAGGAAATGCAGATTGATTACACAGTCTCTCTATCGTATCGAGACTGAGATTGTTGAGTTGCCAACTTATGAAGGGTTTCCAACATTATTAGAATTCCTTCACGAATTTGAAGAGAAAGTGTTTGAACCACAAAGGGTATTGGCCCTAGATGTTGCACTGAAGGCTACTCTGGCTCGATGGTGGTTGACACACAAACAGATGATCCATGACTAGGAATAGTGTCGGAGATTGATGATGGCATGCTTTAGCGATTCGGAGGTCTATCATGATGGGAGATACGATGGGAGGAATGACCCCACTAGCCATTTGATTGAATGTCAGGATTTATGGGAATCACGACCCAAAGTTGAGTAAGTCCACGCTTTTGTTCACACTCTAGACGAGATGCCGAGATCCTGGTATGTAGCCACAAATTTGTGCAGAACTATCACCACTTGGGAGGAGTTGTCCATTTTTTTTACACAGACGTTTAGTTTTCGGGACTCCAACCCAGAGGTACATAATGCATTACAAATAATCTGTGACATCATGCTGAAGTTAATCCCTATTGCATACCAATTTGATCCACATGCGCACTGCTCAATACAATACATGATGACATGCTACGACTTATTTGGGGAACTTGAGGATGATGATGAGTGGAGGAATGTTGATATTCCAGAATCAGAAGGAAGCCATGACGTCGTAGCACCTGACATATTGACATATTCAATGAGTCAGCCGTTGAAGATTAGGAAAGTCAACATTGGGTCAGAAGAGAACCAAAAATTTGCCAATGTCAGGGACTACTGGGACGAGGAGACAATGGCCAAAATCACGGGCCTACTACATGAATTCCAGGATCTTTTTTCGACACAGTTTTTAGAAATGAAGAGGATATTAGAGGACCCGGGGGAGATGAAAATCCTGCTGAAACCAAATGCAAAACTAGTGTGATAGAGGTCGTATTGACTGAACCCATGATACAAGGACCCTGTGAAGGCTGAGATAGACCAGATACTGGATGCTGGGATCATTGATCCTGTAGAGGAATTAGAGTGGATAAGCCCTATGGTGGTCCAAGATAAAAATACTGGTGATATCTGCATTTGCGTCGACCTAAGAAAATTGAATGATGAATGCATGCATGATCCATTCCTGACTCCCTTTATAGATGAGGTCCTCAAATGAGTAGGTGGTCAGGAGATGTATTCCTTCACAGATAGCTTTTTGGGGTACCACCAAATCCAGATCGCAAAGGAGGATCGCCACAAGACCACATTTATTACTGAATGGGGTTGTTTTCAATATACAGTCATGCCTTTTGGGCTGAAGAATGCACCAACAATATTTTCTCATGTAGTTGTCATGGTGTTTAAAGACTTTATTCAAAAATTCCTACAAGTATATATGGATGATTGGAGCGTCTATGGGATAATTTGGGACCATCTTGACAACTTGCAATTGATGCTTGAAAGGTGTCGACAGCAGCAAATTGCATTAAACTCTAAGAAGTGCATTATCTGTGCACCGTTTGGAATGCTACTAGGACACATAGTGTGTAAGGACGGTTTCTTGGTTGATCCAGCAAAAATTGCACTAATTCTTAGTTTGCTGCTGCTGACGAATGTGAAAATGCTTCGGGAAACACTGGGGCATACGGGATATTATCGCAAGTTTATAAAAGGATACGCTTCAATTACTTCCCCCATGGAGAAGCTACTGAAAAAGGATGCAGCATATGAGTGGAATCAAGAATGTCAAGGTAGTTTCGACACATTGAAGGCCAAGATGACCTCCATGCCTATACTGGTTTTTCCTAATTGGAATACGGAGTTCCATGTGCATGTCGATGCCTCGTCTGTTGCTTTGGGGGTTTTGCTTGTGCAACCAGGTGAGGGAGACCTGGATCACCCAATTTCCTATGCTAGTCGAAAGTTGTCATTTGATGAACGAAATTACACAACAACTAAAAGAGAAGGATTGGTGATGGTTTATGCCTTACTAAAGTTCAAGCACTATTTGTTGGGAGGACATTTCAAGATGTTCATCGATTATTCTACTCTACAGTACTTGGTCAATAAGCCTATGTTGGGGGGGGGGAATATGTTGGTGGATGCTTCTGTTCCAGGAATTTGACTTCGAAATAGTTGTGAAACCAGGTTGGTTGAATGCTGGTCCTGATCACCTGTCTCACATTGAGACTAGTGAAGAACTGACCAATATTGATGATGGATTTCTCGATGCACAACTGTTCCTTGTCAACATCACATATTTTGTGGGTCCTATTAATCCACCAGGGAAGAGGACTGGTGCACGATACATCATTACTGCAACTGACTATCTGACCAGGTGGGAAGAAGCTGCACCAGTTGTTGATTGTACCATTGCAACATCATCAAGGTTGATCTTTGAAAACATTTTGACATAGTTTGGGTGTTCCTGGATCTTGATGAGTGACCAGGGCTATCACTTTCAACCATATTGTGATAGCGCTAACTGAGGAGTTGCAGGTGCAACATAAGAGGAGCACACCATACCATCCGTAGGCGAATGGGACTATTGAAGCGTTCAACAAAATTTTGGAAACAACGTTGACAAAGGTATGTAATGTTAATCGCGACGACTGGGACTTGAAAATTCCAGCAGTGCTATGGGCCTATCACACTACTTGCAAAAGGCTGACAAGACAGACACCATTCAAGCTGGTCTATGGGGAAGAGGTGGTCATACCCATGGAGTACATTATTCCTAGTTTGTGCATTGCTACGGAGACCGGCATGGATGATGTAGAAGCACTAGAAGAGTGCATTGTGTAGTTGATTTAGCTTGAAGAATGCCACTTTATTGCAGGCTTCCACTAGCAAGTTGTGAAGGATCAACAAAAGGCGTGGCATGATCACCACATTAAGAAAACACAGTTTACGGAAGGAGATTTAGTGCTGTTATATGACAGCAAGTTCATGAAGCATCTAGGTAATTTATAGATGCACTAGTTAGGACCGTATCTTATTCATTCCATTAATTCTGGAGGTGCAGTTTAGTTATAGCAATTAGAAGGTGTGGTATTGCAGACACTTGTCAATGGGAGTCACTTAAAGCCCTATAGGATGGGGCCATAGTTGCACACTGATTGAGGCAATGTAATGTGTGTGTGTGTGTGTGTGTGTGTATATATATATATTCTAGCTAGCAGCAAGGAGATCCTAGGGGACAAGGCTGCACAAGGATAGGAGTAAGTAGTGACAAAAAAGGAGATCACCTATGATAGTTGCAGCGTTGAGGGTTGGTCAAATCGGTAATTAATACAGGTAGTTAAAACAATTAGCTGGCAATGCTTATTGAAGCAACATGCATTAATGGTAAATATGACCATTAGCAGAGTAGGACAGCTAGCGGATTTGGTGTCATTATGGATGGATTTAGTCATGATGGAGACCATAGATTTGGCAATGATGATTTTGAATTGGGAGATGCCTATAAAAAGTGTGTGGGCGTGGGAGGAAGGCATTGTTCAGTTGAGCGAGTAGAGTGTTGAGCAGAGTGCGAGTTGTGGAGTTGTGTTGTGAGATTTTGGTGATTTGTAGAGTAGAAGGGTTGAGTCATTAGGTGCATTCTAAGGTTTGGGGTGTGAGGCATGCTAAGTGACCTCGACGTAATTGAGATTTCCAGTGAACAAGAGTCCCCTATTCATCCCATGACTGTCGAATAAGAAGTCATGAGCATGTCGGTAGGCTAATCATCCATCCCCAAGAGAAAGCGGCAGGCTCAGAATCCTAGTTCCATGCTGCCACAAAAGAGGCACACCCACACGTCGGCTAGAGTGCAAGCAGAAGGGACTGCACAAACCAGGATGTCGAGGTCAGGATATATAAATTTTGTGGTGCCTAGGGGAATCTTTGTTCATGATATCTTGGGATATGTCACTCCTACATATTTGGGAGAAAATTTGAGGCATTCGATGGAAAATCAGAAGTATCCGCCAAAATTGTCGTCGCTACCGGAAGGAATGACTTGCTTGGTCGATATCATCACTTCCCTGATCAGATTGAAGTTTGGGAACCATGATTTGTTGTTCCTTAAAGATGTCTGGGATGATCCCTATCTGTCAATTCTGACGGTGCCTGGCGCCCCAATTCAGTGGAGTCCTTAGCCGTGGGTGAGTGGGTTGGAAAACTCTAGATTGTTGGCATTCATCAATATGCCTCATTTTGGGTGACTGAATGAAGCCCATTTTTGTGTCAAACAACTCTTGGCTTGTTTTCATGGCAAGATGCTATGGTTGAATACTCCCATTCCTATCATAGTAGACTTAATTATGAGCATTACGGGCTTGTCGAAGGCCAAAGAATATCTCGTGCAATATATCTGCAGGAGGGATACTGATAAGAAGCTTTCCAAGTAGCTAGAGGAGCACTTTGGATTACAGTGGGATGGCCGCTCCTATCGTATTGATGGCATCAATTCACAAGCAGTGTGTATTGGGGCATGGATTTTTGAGAGCAAGGTTTTTTGGGGAAATCGACTGGTTCAGTGCAAGTCGAGCATGGTCGGATGCACCTAGAGATGTGTAGAAGGCATAGAAATGAACTGGTCCTTGTTCTTGCTTAATCAGTTGCTTGAATATGCTCTTGCTGCTTAGGATGGGCGGTCATTTTCATATAGCTGGCTATTAATTATCATTGCACTTGTCGCTTGGATGGAACCTGAAGACTACCAACCAATGGCCGTGGATGCAGTGAAGGTGTGCCATGGCACAATATATCAGAATTTGTGGTCGGTTTAGGAGCCCAGTCAACAGGAGGATTGTCACCAATTCACTTTTGGGTCTATTGGGAAGCGCTGCAAGCTACAGCTATTGCATTTCCTTGGTTATCCAATTACACAGTGGCCAGGTATCATTGGCTCATTCAGTTCGCTCTCAGGCCACATTCCATTTACATTCAGGAACGGTGGGACCCCAATAAGTAGTGGCTACCTCTAGCTTACAAATTCATGGATGAATAATTGGATGCTATTGTTCAAGAGTGGCCTACTGAATGGCGCAACCCCGTGAGCTTGGAGGAACTTTCTAAGGAGCCGCCACCTGATTCTCTGGAAGATCCTACATAGAAGGAGCTAAGTGTTCACGACTCAAACAATGAGTCATCGACAAACCCCATGGTTGAAGCATAGTGCATGAGGTATGAGAATTGCACCAAATGGTTCCAGGAATATGATGCACGGGTAGTGATATTCGGTCAGGGATGAAGAATCAACTACATCGGCTCATCAAAGTGGTCATTGACTCCTCTGAGGATGTGACACAGGCAATTTGTGAATCCAAACATGAATATTTTGGTGTGGTAAGAGATAGGTTGACTTCCATTTTTGATATTGTTTCCAGGAAGACATCCGTGAGACATGTGATGTAGGACATTCCATCGATCAACACCTAGCCCCATGTTAGGAGCGTTCAAGTTCCCCTGACTGTGATCAACGTGGGAAATGAAGAAGTGACCCAGTTACTGTGACCGATCCATAGAATTTCCTTGGATCTAAACAAGTTAACGGCTCCAGTTCTAGTGTAGCTATAGCACATTTCCACCCAGGAGTTGGCGGATAGACAGAAGGAGCTGACTGATGGATACTTACAGTCGTAGAGCGTAGCCGAGAAGCTATAGAAAGAAGCAGAGATGGTGCATTAGGTCAAGGTGTAGCTGGCAGAAGATAAGGTATGAGAAATTGATGCATTGAAGGAAGCATAGGTTGAGCCACAACACAAGGATACAGAGGAAATTTTGGATCTGAAGAAGGCACAAGACCGCCTCATTCTGGAGAAAGTGTAACTATGCACCAGTGTTGGAGAAGTCGAGTAAGCTGTCGATGAGGAATGCCAGCATATTTTTGAAAACACTGCTGATATTACTATAGTCTCTAAGGCCAAGAAACTCAGGGAAGTTATAGCTCAACTCCAGTACACCAACCTGGTTCTCACTACCTTGGTCCACCTAGAGACACCTCTAGAGCAGGTTGTTGAATGAAAGACCTTGATTGAAGAGATAGCGGCTCAATTTGAAACCATGGAGCAAGAGGCCAAGACCATCATGGAGGTGATAAAGTAGTTTTGGCAAAGTGTTGTCCAAGATGAACATCTCGATTAGTTGACAATGTAGGTGCAAGAAGCTGAAGGCCAGTTGACAATGCTATAAACACCACTATGAGAAATTCCGCTAATGGTACAGATCACGAGGGCCGAGGAATTAAAGGATCTAAAGCAGAGAGATTCTTGCACCTAGGAATGCCAACAAAAGCAATGTGCCTAGTTAGATGAGTTTCAAGAAGTTCATGGGAAGTTGGCTGTTAAAGCAGTTGCAATGCTATAGGAGGTGCAAGAAAATCAGCAAATGGTCAACGAAAAAGTTGGTACAACCCACCCTTTGCAGTAGGATATGCTTAATTGTCAAAGTGATGCTGACAAAGTCCAGCTCTAGGTTCATGAGATCACACAACAATTCAAATATTTCAAGGCCCGGACATCAGCATATACCCTGTCAACTTGACGTGGCTCAAGGATGAGCCATAAGACTATGTTGGGGGCCTGTTGGTAGGGGTTTTGGTAAGTGATTTGTGCAGGGTCATGACAGCTTCCCAAGCTCACGTGACACCGTGCAAGGCTAGATCAGCACGATCGGAGGGAAGATAACAATTTTTGAATATTTAATATATTATTTGACCAATTTTTATCGCCATAGGTCATTAGCAGTTAGAAGTTAGTTAGAAATGGACCTTTAATGTAAAGGCGCAAGCCTATATATAGAGCTAGTATTGCAATTGTAATAGACATTAACATTATCTTGAGCATGATTATCGCATGAGGTCTGGTGCAATATGTCTATGGTTTTGGAGAGTTTTCTGTTGTATCTACGATCTATCTAGATTTTTGTGATGTATTCAGTCTCCTACTATGGAGAAGAATTGTCTGTTTTGGATCCATTACACAGAATTAATAGGATATGATAGTTGTTGCATAGAAGTTGTCTTTTGTCTTCTTGTTTTCTCGTCTTCGATCTCAATGAGAACTGTTTTGAATATGTCATGATTTATGATGCCATGATCTATTCCTATTCTATCACATTTCTATTATGGCTTACTGATGTCACTGCGATCTTCTCCAATTCAGTTGCATTTCTGATAATGGATGGTTTACAATTTTTTATACTGCTGTGCCAAACTTCCAGGACAAATGAATGATGTGATCGTTAGATCTATAGCGATGAAGATAGATTATGATTACTATATTAGTTCTGTAAACTGATATTTATGGTGCTAACCCCTGTCGGATGCCATTTCCTCCCTTCTTATTACCGAAAACTTGGTTCCAACAACTCTCCCTTGAATATCTCGGGTGAAACCTCGTCCGCTCCATGTATGTTTCTAGGAAGGGTAAAACCTTTCTGGGTTCGTGCTTGGGGATATTGTACTGGTTGGGCATCGACAGAATGAGAACCCCTATCAATGAGGCTTTGTTGGTGAGTCTTCACCAACACTAAGCCAATGACACATGTGAACAAGAAATTATCATTCATTACAAAAAATACCAACATGGACATAATCCAACCCAATTTGAAATCCCCTGTCAAAAACAACCATGCCCTCGAGTCCTCATCAGGATTCACTAAGCCTAAATTTGGGGGCACAACTCAACAAATGTTGAAATCTCCCATCATGACTGACACCCCTACCATGTGACTCAGTCCCCGTGTTCTCTATGTGGTCAACAAGGCCATGCAACAAAATTGTACCTTGTTAAATTTGGAACACCATGGTTCATTCTCCAATCCAATCTTGTGTGCTAGGATTGGGTCTCGTGTGTCAAGGTAGCGCCTTAGGGAGCTTGATTTGGAATCAGGAAACTGGGAATATATATTTTATTTGGACTCAAGAATGACTAAGACTTATGTGTAAAGGTTAATCCTCATGTGTTGAGGTAAGTGATTTGTATGTCAAAGTGATGATGTTGTACAATCTTTCTTGTCAATGCTAAAGTGTTGAATGTCAATATAGATCCTCATGTGTTGAAGTGGTGACTCATGTGTTGAGGTAATTATTTGTATTTCAAAGCATGAATGATGTGTGATGTATTATTAATCATGGCCTTAGATATGGATAGGTTATTAAGTCTCCTCTAGGAATTGGCCATCTCTAGAGTGAACTAATTTAGCATATGACCACTTGGAATGATAGTAGAACAAGATGATCACATCATTGGAAAAATATCCTTGGTATATTTGATTTGATAAATAAATTAAAGTTGGCACAAGTGACCATGAAGATAAATCAAGAGATAAAGATCAGATGTAATGAGATTAGAGAGAACTTGATTTGCCCACTTTAGTTATGATAAAGGATTTAGTTAAATAAGAAAGAGCTAAAATTATTAACTTAAATGATGTTAACAAGGAAGACTTCAACTAATTAAAGGAGCAGTCAAATTGTTCACTTTAGTGATGGTATCAAGAAGGACTTTAGTTAAAAGAGTTAACTAAGTGCTAATAAATAAGATGTAGTTAACTAAATTATTTTGCACGATGATACTTGAGTTAAACTAAAAGACAACATTTATGTTATGACACTTTCTTGATGAAACTTGAGTTAACATCCTAATTAAGTGGTATAGCATCCACTCGGAAGGCATTTTCATTCTCAAGTTAAAAGATAAAATATATATGCCATGAATGAAAATTATTGCGTAGTTGTTATGCAGGATGGATGAGATCAATGTGTCAAGAGAATTCATACTTGAAGGCATTCCCTGTTTTGGGCATGTGACCAAAAAGTGTGAATTGGTTGTATGTTGGATATAGTGTTGGTTTCTTCTATTATTATCTCTTCTCTCTTTCTATGATATTGAACTAGGGGTGATTTCTTTTTCTCTCTGATATTGCACTGAGGGTGGTTGGTATTTCTCTCTGATTATGTAGCAACGATGCTTGATGCAATCTTCTCATTGTAAATACATTCTCTGATATTTACCATTATACTAAGGAATTTTTGTTGGGGTTTTCTCCCTCATGTTTTAGAGGGTTTTCTTAGTTTTCCTAGTCTTATTCAAATTGATTAGGATATTTATATGAAAGAATAACAAGCACAACAAAATATCCAAGATGCACGAAATAGAGAAGATACACAATACACACATATTTTCCTCAGGGAAACCATAAAGGAGAAAACCCCGCAAACTTTCTCAGAATAGTTCCGTCACTAAGACATTATCATAAGATGTAAAACCCAAGTATAAGAAGTATTCTATAACTTTCTCTCTCTCTCTCTATCCTCCTCGATTTTTTCTCTCTCCTCATCTAAATGAGGAAGGGTGCCTCCCTATTTATACACATCAAGTGACTGACCTTATAACTTGACTATGACAACCTCTTACCCTAGCAGAGCTGACTTCACCTAGGGAGGCTCCAAAAATACATTTCATTATATTAAACTAGGGACTATTCCCTTACTTACAACAGAGGTTGTACCTCAAGCACCATAGAAAATAATGACATCCTGAAAGGAGGGAAGCACATCTCTGATGGGGGTACAAAACATACAATGATAATATACATTAGAATATATTTTGAAGTTACAAATACAACAACAATCCTTGTTTACTATGAAGGTATTATCTTTCCACAGTCATCAACACATTTTGTCATGTCATCATCACAAAGTCATCATCATATCTTTTGCCATATTCTTCATTTTGTCGATCATTGAATAATAACATTTGTCGAATCTATCTTTTATCAAAATTTTCTATAGAGACAACCATGTTTCATGTTGAGTGTAGGACTAGTACTCATCTAGGTCTTCATCATATCCAAGAGCAATCCATCACATAGGTACAACCCAACACCATTCATTAATTTACCATTGCAATCACCTATGGCTCTGTTGGGCTGAATTAATGTTGTTTTAATTCCGTTGTAGTAATTTCCCTGCCATTTAATTTGTCAATTCGAGGTTCGTAGTATTATGAAGCACCTACAAATTATATGCAAGACTAAAGTGAAATTAAGCTAATATAACCCCCCGTGAAACTAAGACTAATCTAATCTAACCCCCCTTAAACTGAAACAAACAATCACTAATCTAATGCTGGAAGATGAAACACACGACTGAAAGTAAATTGCATAAAAGAAAGACAACATATGAAGAGAAACAAGACAACACATGTGAGCTCACATTAACAATAAAGCAATCTTAAATTACATCAAAAGAATCAATCATAAATCATGAAAGCATCAAACCAATATTATGAACAAAAGCTAATAATTCCCTTCTCCATATTACAAAGTCAAGACTAACTTCTACAATCTACTATTCTCTAAGATAATCTAAGATCTAAAATATTCTAAGATAATATCCCATCACAAATGAAGAGAGAGCACTCTCTTTTATACATGAACTTTGTGGAAATTGAACCCATTCATAGAACAATTACACTCACAACAATTATCAATTGTACATGCAAAATCACTCACAAAAGAGACTGAATATGGAGTTGAACACTAAACTATATTGAATAAGTGTACAATAGCCAACCCTGTGAAGTCATAGGCTGCCACAATAAATAGTTACATGAAGGATTCTAATGCATGAGGAGGCAATTTGAATCTAGTCAAAAGCAGGCTTACTAAATCTAAGCAAATCCCCCATAGGTGCATAAAGCAGTTTCCAAAACTATCAAGGAGCTCACGAATTGGAAAAATCAATTAGGCAAGATAAAAGGTAATGGAATGACAACTCATACATGCTTTTCATAGGAGAAAAGAGTGGAGGATGTGGAGGACAAAAAACTAGTTAACCTCACCTAGTCAAACTTTCCCAATTGCCTTAAAGCACTGAAAAAGCAGGCAATAAAGCAAAAAAAAGTAGAAGGGCGCTTAGGAGGCCAGGAATAAACCAGATTTGATTCCATGAGCTTTCCCAAGCACTCCATGAGTCAAATTAGCTAGTTTGACCACTATGGATGTGTAGATGACAACTTGCATAAGGTGGAACATGGAAACTAGGCAAATAAGACAAAAATGGATTAATTAATGTCTAAGGTAGCTAACTATGGGTTGATTATTATAACACCCCCCCTTAAGCCTGACTTATGAGTAATATATCAAAAAATTATAGGGCCTAGCAATAAGGATTATTCACCCTTTACATATTGCATGTCCATTTAACCAAGGAAAGAGGCAAAAACCCAGTGGGAAAATCCTCTCTTAAACATGGACTGTAAAACAAAATTTGGAAATCTTGTCATCACTCATGCTTCACAGCATGATCAGAAATCCCTAGTAGTGATTTGAGATTGCTGAAGGTCTTCTCACAAAATGTTTTGGTGAAGATATAAGCTACTTGTTTTGAAGATGAACAGAAGAGTAGGTGAATGGTGCCATCATGCATAAGCTCTCTGATGTAGTGCATATGGATCTCAATGTGTTTGGTTCTCTGCTTCTGAACTGGATCATTGCAGATTCGAATGGTACTCTAATTATCATAGTAGATAGTAGTTGAGTATTCTGATTCGAAGCCACACTCTCCAAGTAACCCCTGCAACCATAAAGATTGAGTTGCTGCATTTACAACTCCTCTGTACTCTGCTTCTATAGATGAGAGTGCAATGACACTCTCTTTCTTGCTTGATCAGCTGATTGGCCCTTCTACAAGCATGAACACATATCCTAATGTGGAATTTCTATCTATGCTATCACCTGCCCAATCACTGTCAGTAAATCAAACCAAATCAATATCAGATTTGTCTTTATAGAAGATCCCATGTGTCCTTATTCCCTGAACAAAGTTAAGGATCCTTTTGGCTGCTTCCCAGTGGATCTCATGAGGCTGATCCATGTATCTAGAAGCCACACTTACTGCATAAGAGATATCAGGTCTAGTATGTGTAAGATACAACAAAAATCCAATCAATTTCCTCTACAGTGTATTGTTTACCATAGGTGAAGAATCAGCTTCTCCAAGCTTCACTCCTGAAAGGAAAGGAGTCTTGCTTGGCTTGCAATCCTTCATTCTGAATTTGTTCACCAAATCCAAGGAATACTTGGACTGGTGCACCTTGATTCCATCTTTGGTTTGAGCAATCTCAGGCCCCAAGAATTGGCTTAAGAGCCCAAATTTGTCATGGAGAAGGCTTGGTTCATTGCACCCTTCAAGGAAGCAATCTCATCCTTTGAGCTTCCTGTAATGAGGAGGTCATCAACATATAACAAAATGATCATTAATGAACCATTAATAAAATTCAAATATACATTTGGATCTGATTTACATCGAACAAAATTCAGTGATAGCATAAAGCTATCAATCTTGGCATACCAAGCCCTGGGGGCTTGCTTTAGCCCATACAATGACTTCCTTAGCCTGCACACAAGAGATGGGTTAGTAGAAAATTCTTGAGGCTGCTGCATGTATATCGCTTCAGTGAGATCTCCATTCAGGAAGGCACACTTTACATCCATGTGATGTACCTCCCATTGCTTTGAAGCTACAATGGCTAAGGCTAGCCTGATGGAGTCGATCTTTGCCACTGGTGCAAAGGTCTCATTGTAATATATGCCATGAACCTATGAGTAGCCCTTGGCTACCAATATGGCATTGTACTTCAGAGGTGAACCATCAGCAGCAAATTTTGTCTTGTACACCCACTTACACTGAACTAGCTTCCTCCCTGGGGGAAGATCAACCAACTCCCAAGTGTTGCTCTTCTGGAGTGAGATGAACTCTTCCTTCATGGCTGCTTGCCATATTGGATCTCCTGCTACATATTCATATGTTTGAGGATCTGATTCCACCATCAGATAGAATTTCTCAGCAAACATACGATCCTTCATGCACAGAGCACTCTCAAATTGAGATCTAGTCCTCCTAGGGTCATTAGGATTTCCAACTAGCTCTCCTGCTGCATGAATGGTATTGGCTGCACATTTTGTCCTTGTAGGGATGTTAGGATCTGCAATAAATTCATCACTATCAAAAATATCAGAATCAGCATGTTCAACTATCTCCTCACTTACATTCAGAGGTTCTGGTGGTGAAGAGGCTTCTCCAACTTCCACTGCTGCTAGGGGTTCTTCTTGAAACTGAACACACCTTTCGATGAAGGATTTGTTTGTGATCAAATTTATCAGCTTGTACCCTTTTGAATATTCAGAGTACCCAACAAATAGACACTCTTGGATTTGGGGCTACAAATCGTTTCTCTTTTCTATTGGAATTCTAGCCCAAGCCCTTGAGCCAAAAATCCTGAAATGGGTCACATCTAGCTTGTGCCCACTCCATGCTTCAAAAGGAGTCATACCATCAAGCTGTTTATGAGGCACCCTATTCTGTATATAGGCTGCACAGTTTATAGCTTCAGCCTAGTACTTTGGTGGCAAAGTCTTAGCCTCCATCATGCATGTTTCCATCTCCTTCAGTGATCTGTCACTACTACATTTCGACCAAAAATCCAACGGCCGTATTGTCGGATTTTCGACACTTTCCTGTCGCATGTATGACACTATGATTTTTGTTTAAGTGTCAGATAAGTGTCGTCGGTTATCCGACATCTTACTAATCCGTTGGTTAAGTGACACCACAGTTTACCGTCGGTTATATGCAAGCGTCGGTTAAGCGACATGAAGAACCTTCAGTTAGGAAACATGAAGAACCATCGCTTAAATGAAGGAGATAAAGAGTAAGAGTCAGATAAGAGACATGAATAACCATCGCTTAAATGACAGATTTAAAGAGTAGGCGTCAGATAAGCGACATGAAGAATCGTCGCTTAAGAAACGGATATAAAGAGTAAGCGTCGGATAAGCGACATCTAGAACCGTTGCTTAAGCGACGACAGTGAATTTTTTCTTAAAAAAAAATACCTCAAAAATACGTAGCTTCTCTTCCATGTGCTAGTTTAACTCAACCCGAATCCAAAACTAGGTCAAATCTAACCAGAACAAGGCAGCATTGGCTTGCAACATCAGACTTAAGTCAAAACTTGTGAAACTTGACAATCTATGCAAACATGAAAAGCTGTAACCAGGTCCACTAGTCACCTGCATGCCTATGTAAACCAAGAACATGGTTGATCCCAATGCTTGCAATGACAACTTTATTTTTAATCTCATTACAATTTAAACAAATTCAAGAGTACATACATATTATTATTTCCTTAACTGGGACAAACTTTGAAGGCATTCCCAGGTTTCATAGAAAATATACAGATGATTTCCCTGTAGAACACAAGAAAGCTATCAACATCTAGCACCCAACACTGAACAGTAGTGTTATCGAGACATATCATGCCATTAGAATCATGTACATAGATAGTGTTACAGAGAGACCTTGCAACATATAGCCAACATTGCCTTCAAGCTTCAAACTCATCAACTGATTTACTTAAGCTGCAAATTCTAGTGGGAGCTCGTTAAATAAAACCCTACAAAAGCCATTAATAATAGCTTCCACTTCCTTCTCTGGATCAACCCCCCTCTACTGGAAATAGAATAACTGATCTTCCCCAATTTTTGAGGTACTTGCTTCATGTTCAACACGGGCTGTTGGGTTCTTCACCTGAAAAAGTTTGTAAATATCAGAGACATAAGGGAAACAAATACAAATCAATATTGTTACTAAAGCCTTCTTCATTAATTATACAATAAAATTAAACACCATATACTTAAAATGTGTCATATGGTTGGTAGGAGAAACGCACCCGATCCCAGTTCAGAGTTCAAACTTACTACAAAA
>LPNX010943073.1:414181-486681 GCA_001517045.1 Pseudotsuga menziesii
CCAGGGTCCTCTGCTCATGAATTCTATCAATAGACTAAGTAATGCATTGTTATGATAAATAAATAAAATGTCATCCTTAATGTTCTGAGACTGATTCTACCTATATTTTGATTAGATACACTTAAGAGTATCTTCTAAATAATCCATGCATTTGGATGGGAAGACAAGAAAGGAAATGAGGTGCACTGGAAGAAATGGTCCTCACCGGAAGAAATGGTCTTCGAAGCAAAAGTTCTGCAAAAATACAACCTGTTGCACAAACATCTACAGCTGGACCATAATGTCTGGATCCAAATAGTAACTCAGGTGCCCGGTACCACCGTCCAAAAACATGCAAAAATAAATCAATCTCACAAAATGAACTGGAAACTTAAAAAATATATTTTTCCTATAGAATAATCATGACATGCAAGAATGAACCAGAAGAAACAAAAAAAATACTAGCTAGCCTAGACACGACGAATGTAAGTTCAGTGCAATCAGTGTGGTCACACTCCATGGCAATTACAATATTCAAGGGTCATGGTACATTTTTACACTCCATGGCAAGTACGTTATTCAAGGGTCATTATGCATTTTTAGGGGTTCGTTGATGATCATCTTTGTCTATGTGAAAATACCAAAAATGACCCCAATGTTCCATTTCCATGTCAAATATGTAGACCTTGCTTGAGTCTTCATGTAAAATGTGTTCCCATTTTATTTCAACCTAGATTTCAAATACAATAAGAAGGGAATTTAGAGTCTAGACAACCTTCTAACACAAATGGTCCAAAAATTTAGAATTTCATTATAAAAACCAAAATTTTAGAAATGAGAAATATCAATGATGCACATTGGTTTTCTGTTGAATATGCCCAGTTACTTACATCAATTTCAATAAGCCTGTCCACCAATGCCATAAGTATTCTACGACCAATAATTTCCCTGACAGCACTGCTCTCCACTCTAAGCATGTTCTCAACATACAAAGCATTCCACTGAAAAGCATAAGACAAAAAACACAATTATTCCACATAGACATAATCATTTTTTATTATAACCATGACATTTCTTAGTATGTGCTTGGAACTATAGAATGATGATAGCTGTAAAGAATGACATCATAAAGAATATTCAATTTACAAAAACAACAAACTATGATACCAAGTGTCGTGTACACATATGCCTAAAGCCAAATGTAAACAGACTAAAATATAAGAAGATGTTCGTACAGCCATCACATACAAATATAAAATCTCTGTGCTCAATGTAAAGGACTGATCCATCTCTGATCTGCTCTGCCAAAAATGAGGTAAAGAACCCCCATACAACTGGTGTAAACATGTCACAGGGACAAATCTGTAGGATACCATGTGTAGAAATGGATATATAACAAATGACTACTGAGGGTTAGAGTGCTTATAGAAGATGTATTTGATAGGCCTGAATGAATGAGACAAGTAAACAGCAAAATTACTCCAGAAATCAATAAAATGACTTTGGCGAACTCTCTAGGCAGAAGCTGTGGTTTTTAGAGACCCTAACTATGGGTTTCCCTTTGCTATTCTTGGCCAAAGTTGGGTCCAAAATTTGGTTGTGCTTCTCCCCATTTACAATTAAAGTAGCTAAGGAAAATCTTGTTTTTTAAAGCTTAGTTGAAGAAAGGATAATTGTTGTTTCCCAAATGTGTGGAAGGAGAAAGTGTAAGTCGGCTTCATATCCAGGTTTGACCTTTGTTCAGTGGGTCATTGTTCACTCTAAATGATTGGCTATAGTTGTGAGTAGAATAGGAAGATTTTCAGTGGGAAAATAAAGATGCCTTTTCCATGTTTATTCTCTAACTTGCATGAGAATTACCTGGCATCAATTTTACTTGGAGAATAGCAAGTCCAAACAACAAGACAAAGCAAGGAAAGGTCTGTTGGGCAGCCATAATTTTTTGGTCTCAATGGGAGTGAATAAACATTTAATTAATGGAAATTATAACTAATGTCAAAAGGATTAGATGAGGGGGAAGAATTGTCCTTTTCTACCCTGGGTGAAAAAAAGAAGCCAACAACACCAACTACTCATCTAGTGCAGCAGTTATTCTTAATGCGACCTGCATGCAAAGTTTATGGGATTTTGGGTTTTATTATTTTTATTTCTCCCAGTAGTGGGATCAATTTGGTTTAAAGAGGAGGCATTTATTTGTATACATCTTACAGAGATTGTTTAGAGGTTAGCCAGTTCGTTCTCTTGGCAATATTGTAGCAATGGACAGCTCTTTACACTACCATTCATGAGATCTAGACCACTACCTCCATTGCATGTAAGTAAATCCATGGCAGCCATCACATACAAATATAAAATCTCTGTGCTCAATGTAAAGGACTGATCCATCTCTGATCTGCTCTGCCAAAAATGAGGTAAAGCACCCACATACAACTAGTGTAAACATGTCACAGGGACAAATCTGTAGGATACCATGTGTAGAAATGGATAGATAACAAATGACTGCTGAGGGTTAGAGTGCTGATAGAAGATGTATTTGAAAGGTCTGCATGAATGAGAAAAGTAAACAGCAAAATTACTCCAGAAATCAATAAAATGACTATGGCGAACTCTCTAGGCAGAAGCTGTGGTTTTTAGAGACCCTAACTATGGGTTTCCCTTTGCTATTCTTGGCTTCTAAAATCCTTAAATAGCAAAGAAAGATAGTATCGAAGTGATTTTTTCCTGCAACAACTTTGAAGAATAAAAGGGAATAGAAAATCAAGCAGCACGAGGAAAAATCCAAAGGAGAGAAGATCGATGGGGCAATCGAACAAAGATTTCTCATTAAATAATGGACTTTTCTTGGAAAAATATCGATGTCCTCTGAAGATGGAACTCTAGAAATCAGATATGTTGAGAAAAAAGGAAACACCAAAGTCTATAAAGGATTTGCCTATGCCACAACAAGATTTTGCATCCAAGACTGCTGACTTGGTCTTTGCATTTATGCCCCTTTGCTCACTAAAACAATTTCAATAACAAAGTCATCACCAAAATCTTGATTCCTTACTCTAGACTCAAGCTCTCATAACTTACTAAAACAACTTCAATAACAAAGTCTGTACCAAAATATCGATTCCTTCCTCTAGAATCAAGCTCTCATATAAATCATTTTAGTAAGTGCCCAAATCAAACATTTGTTATCAAGACTCGTTGAATTTATGGAATACTTCAGAGATTATGAAAAAGACAAACTTACTTTAAGAAAACTTCAAGAAACAATTCTTAGGTACTGACAATTATAAACCTGAACTATGGATGTGAAATATACATAACTGTCATACTTGGTTGGCCTTGTAAATCAATTTTATGGAAGATACTGAAATCAAGGTTTTCGAAAGAGAATGAAATCAAATATCAGTCCAATTAAAAATATACTGCATGTGCATGCCCACAAATACATCACTTCTTTGTGGACAAAAGATTTACCTCATTACAAAATGAAAGAAAGGATAACAATACTTGTTTAGTTCACGATATCATCCTTATGTCGTTGAAAATTCATTAATGTTTTCCTATGCAATGCCTCCTCCCTTCGTCTCGCAGAAGCTTCAGCTGCACCCTTTGCTCTTCTTTCTTCCTCTACTTGTGCAATTTCCACTTCTTTAGCTTTCTCTTCCTGCTTCCATTTTTCGTGTACATCACTGATTAAGACACAAGTTACATTCTTTTCATACTAGTATATGCAACATATGTGCCACTGTTGTCAAATCGCATAGGTTCTCTTCAATTTTAACAGGCATAGCAGGAGGAATTGAACGAAGCCTTCTCTTATTTCTTACAGATTTGTCTCTTGTTGTGCAACCCATTTTACACTCTGCAAAAATGTTTGCTGGTATGTGGTGTGTCTTCTAAACGAATCGAGGGAGAAAAAAAAAAGAATCAAACCCCAATTCTAGAAAACCCCAATTCAACACTTGTATAATAAAACCTCTTTGCAATCTTTTCTGCTCAGTCAGAAATCCTAATATCTCAACAATAAATACTTAACCGCATAGTTTGATTCACAACTGCAGTCTTCAATATTCAATCAAACCATCAAAACCTGGCCAATGCAGAGGATACCGACAATAAAAACCCTCACCCAAATCAACAAGAACTCCAGGTCTCCAAACCCTCAGTTGCATTTCAAATCGCCCCTCAACAAGCAGCATCCTTGTTGTCGCACATATGTCATGTAGCAAAGGCGCTATAAGGCAACCTGAAAAACTCTGAAAACTTTCTAGGTGAACCAAAATCCTGGTTTTGGAAGAAAATGGCCCATATACGCTGAAAACTTAATGTGAAATAGCCAAAATTTTTAAAAGAGTAAATAGAAAGGACCTGGTAACAAGATTATCTAAACGCCCCACCAACATCATTCACCAGAATCCTAGACCCTGCATTGATAATGTGCAGCCGTTGGAGAAACCCCACCCTGTCAAAACTGCGAGCAGGCTTAGCTAAAGGCCCCACCAACATCATTCACCAAAATCATACACCCTGCATTGATAATGTGCAGCCGTTGGAGAAACCCCACCCTGTCAAATCTGCGAACAGGTAGGCATAGGTGAACAAACCCCAAGCCATCGAATCTAGGAGTAGGCAAGTGTAGGTGAGAAAACCCCAGTCCATTGGATTGATGAGTAGGTGTGCTAATTCTGAAAACCCCAATCACCCAAGTCGATTATGGTCTGAAGAGGGCCTACAAATACAACCAACATTCCATGGATGGTGCCACCACCATGGGCATTCAACATCAATGATGCATAAAACCTATAATTGAGAGATAAAAGTAAAATCTATATACATAGCAATTAGTTTTAAATTTAATAAATTTAATAGTTGGCATCTCTATTTACTTGTTCATGATATAAAAAAACATAACAATAAACTTCTAAGTTTAAGGATAAGGATGGCATAACTTTGGGTCATAATTCAAAACCATTTTAAAATTATAATATTTTTTTGATTTTTTTTAACAAATAACTTATTTTTCTAGGTTAGATGCAAAATGCATCGTTTAAGATACCATTTCTCCATGAATTGACCACGCGCCAAATGCAATGTCTAAGATACCATAAGATACCAGCTTTCCATGAAATGACCACAAGCTAGTGATGGAAAATTGTCATTCATTAACAATTGGATAACAATGCATATGAAAAGTGCATGGAATCCATGGATGTCATAACTTTGGGTGACATTCAAAACCATCTCAAAGTATCAATAGTTTTTTTGTTTTTAAATAATAACTCATTTTTCTAGTTTAGATATAAAATGCAATGTCTAAGACACTATCCCTCCATGAATTGACCTCGAGCCAGCGATGTGACACCACCATCAATTAATTGTTGGACCATAACACTGTTGACTTATCAATCATTTTATCTCATCAACAATTTGACCTATTAGATCATTGACCAATGCCACATGTCATCCATCTCCTAATTTCAACTTTATGTTGGCAATGAAGCCAACGTCAAATGTGTCATGTTGATAGAAAAAGAATGTAGTAACATCATAGCACGAGTCCCATCTATCGACATTAACAATCTTAGCTTAGTTTGAGCAAGCAAGGCTAGTGTCGAGGTAAATATAATCCATGATGCCTTCAATCAGCCATGTTGACAGAAGCATTGTAGTTATTCCACTACCAAACTGGGTTACCTCGTGGTATAAATCCTTGTAATATTCTTTATCTCATCCTAATAATTGACCATGTACCTGACACAAATGGATTTTGTTAATGATTGTAGGGGATGACCTCATACACGCTTTCATCATACAAAGAGATCATCTACAAATTTTTCCTATCAATGGTCATTGTTGGTGGAGGGTTAATTATCGAATGAATTAAGAGAAAATTCCCTTTACTCCTAGGTTGTCGACCCTCCCTATCTTATTTGCAAATCTTGTGCCACTATCCCTCTCTTAAATAATGTTGATGATTAAACCCAAGTTACGGATGCCTTGCATTATTCTTTAGAGAAGAAGGCATGTTAAAATATGCAAGAGGGTGGATCCATGGAGATGTGTTCTACTTTTTAGTGAAATATGGCAATGAATATTTGACATTTGACATATATTTTATATTGAGGTCATTGAATGTCATATACACCTAGTAAATTTTGAAGTGTAGTAAGAAAAAAATTTGTAGGGAATTGTGTTATTTTTTTTCAAAAAATATTAGCCTTTTTAATGTGTTAAATTTGCATTTAATTATAAGTTTGTTCTTGTAAATTTCAAGAAAAAGTGAACAAGTGGCTTTTGTTTCTAACAAGTAATTTAGTGTTCCATGTATAATTAAAACAAAAATTATACTAACAAATTGACACATAACTCAAGTGTATCCATTTTTAATTTTATTTTTTTGGCAAATTGTATTTCTTTTAGTAAAGGGTCCCACAAACTTGTGTATATTTTGCTTACTAGAAATCCGATGGTCTATGTTTAAGGGTTAGAAATGTCTTATAACAATTTTAGATTTTTCATCTCATTTTTTATTTGTTTCCATACCTTAAACTCTTTCATATTGTAAATGTTTGCGAGATGGGAAGCGATGGAGGCATTTTTGGTTTCATAGTCTCATGGACATCCTTTTAGGAAAATTTATATACCATCCTTTTTCTTTATTAATTACAATACTTTTGTAAGTATATTCTCACACAATCTGGGCAAATCACATGTTGAAAGTGTCTTTTGTAAGGTTTCAACCTTTATTGACATAATTGCTCTTAATAATTTGTATTAACCTTTCCTAGTATAATTTAACGTTGCCCTCAATGCGTATTGCAAGCTTAATATCCTTCCATTGATATATCTCATTAGTATGATCACCCTTATTAAGGTTAGATATGCAAATTCTAATATGAAAATGTGCATGTCCAAAGGAATTTTTCAATAGTATAAAAACCCTTTCATTAATAATTACGTATTGAAATCAATTTTTTTCTAGGCAGGATAGTTTCCACTCACTCAAGGTGTCGTCGCTTAAGCGACGCTTATGAGGCTAGTTATCGCTTAAGAGACGCTTATGAGACTAGACGTCGCTTAAGCAATGCTTATGGCCACTTTTTCAACAAAAAAAAATTATCTTTGTGATTTTTGGTAGGTTTAAAAAAAGAAATCCACGCGCCGTCGGATTTTTGATCGAAATGTAGTAGTGTGTTATTCCTCTTAGAAACACCATTCTGCTATGGTGTGTAAGGGATAGAATGCTGCATCTGAATACCTGCATCTGCACAATATTGAATAAAATTAGACTTGACATACTCACCACCATTGTCAGATCTGAGGACCTTGAGTTTCCTCCCAGACTGGTTTTCAACCAAAGCCTTAAAGACTTTGAAGAGGCCAAAAACTTCAGACTTGTGTTTCAGGAAGTAAACCCAGCAATACCTGGAAAAGTCATCTATGAAAGTCAATGCATATTTGGCCTGACTCATGGACATATGAGGGAATGGGCCAGAAAAATCACCGTGGATCAACTCGAGGGGTGCAGAGGTTCTCTCATGACTAGCTCTCTCAAATTTATGCTCTAGGTGTTTTCCTAGGATGCAACCTTGACAGACTCCTTTGGAAATTTTTATCTTTGGTAACCCTATGACCATCTCTTTTTCACTAAGATCAGAAAGATACTTGTAATTTAGGTGGGTAAATATTTCATGCCAAAGCTTGCTTTCCTCATTAGCATGGATCAGAAGAGCAGAGGGGTTTGAGTAGGGTAAGAAGTGTGAGAACATTTATACATTCGAAGTATGATTTGCAACTCCTTTTGCAATGACTTTACCACTTGATATCTCTGTGATCTCAACTTCATCGGGGGAGAATATGACCTTATTTGGAGACCCTGTGTGGGTCATCTAATACACTGATAAGAGGTTAGAGGCAAGACCTGGAACATACAACACATTGCTAAACTTACCATGATCAATATCAATCCTCCCTTTGCCCAAACTTTCAGTGAGAGAGTCATCTCCCAGTACTATCGATGGACCTTTCGACATGTCAAGTGAGGTGAATGCCTCCTTGGTCGAAACCATATGTCTTGAAGCTCCAGAATAAATGATGAAACTAGGTGAGGTTGATGTGCCAGCAACCAATGCATGAACTCTCTCTCTGTCTTTTGAACTTTATCCTCCTTCCCTCTCCTTTGAGCTGTCTGGAAGGGAGATGCCATTATTCTCCAGGAGTTGGGTCAGCATGTCTATTTGCTTCTTCATGCAGGAGCTCTCAGTATGATTTCCCTTACTGCAGTATGTGCACTTGCTCATTTCTCCTTTGTTTTTCTTCTTCTGGTAGTTCTTCTTGGAACCTTGAGGCTCCTCCGAAGACTTGTTCTTGTCTCTCTTTTGCTCAGGTGGATTTTTAGCTTTCTTTTCGCTTTTTGAATCCACCCTCGAATCTCCAGCAACCAGAGCTTGGTATTTGGATGGTTTGATGGTACCCATCATCACCAGTTTGTCTTGTTCTTGTGTGAGAGATTCCATGAAATCTGCAAGGCTAGGCATCTTCCAGGTTCGAGCTGTCAATTTTGTGGCATAGAAGGTCAAAACAAACACTGAATAGTTAGGGCCAAGCTTCGCGAGTATGGCCAAGACTAGCTGATCATTCTTCTTTTCGATCCCACATTGTTTTAGCTGCAAAACAAGTGCTTTGAACTTGGAGAAATAGAGTTGTAGGGATTCAAATCTATTTGGACTCAGGGAGATCAGTTCATTTTCAATTTGATGTCCCCTCATCTCATATTTCTTTCCAAAAATTTCAACAAGCTTCTCTCATACTTCATTTGGTGATGTTAATCCATCAAGATGGAAAAGGAGGTCTCTGGATATGCTTAGACACATGAGACCATAGGCCTCATCCCTCCTGCTGTGACACTTTATCTTCTCTGTAGCTGCATTGGGATTTGCTTCTGTTGCCATAGTCAATCTGTAGAGGAATTTATCTCTCAATAGTATCTCCATCTCTACTTTCCATTCAAATAAGTTAAATGGAGTCAAGATGATCTTTTGAGATTGATCCATAGCTCAGAGATTGTCCCGGCAGTGTGTAGAATGCTCCCAGTCAATGATGTCGAGCCTGCAAAAAAAATTGGAAGGAGATTAATTGATCTACAAAGGCTCTGATACCATGTGGAAATTGAACCCAATGATAGAACAATTACACTCACAACAATTATCAATTGTACATGCAAAATCACTCACAAAAGAGACTGAATATGGAGCTGAACACTAAACTGTATTGAATAAGTGTACAATAGCCAACCCTGTGAATTCATAGGCTTCCACAATAAATAGCTACATGAAGGATTCGAATGCATGAGGATGTAATTCAAATCTAGTCAAAAGCAGGGTTACTAAATCTAAGCAAATCCCCCATAGGTGCATAAAGCAGTTTCCAAAACTGTCAAGGAGCTCACGAATTGGAAAAATCAATTAGGAAAGCTAAAATTTAATGGAATGACAACTCATACATGCTTTTCATAGCAGAAAAGAGTGGAGGATGTGGATGACAAAAAACTAGTTAACCTCACCTAGTCAAACTTTCCCACTTGCCTTAAAGCACTGAAAAAGCAGGCGATAAAGCAGAAAAAAGTAGAAGGGAGCTTAGGAGGCCAAGAATAAAGAAGATTTGATTCCATGAGCTTTCTCAAGTGCTCCATGAGTCAAAATTAGCAAGTTTTACCACTATGGATGTGTAGATGACAACTTGCATAAGGTGGAACATGGAAACTAGGCAAATAAGACAAAAATGGATTAATTAATGTCTAAGGTAGCTAACTATGGGTTCATTATTCTAACAAAATTCTTTGAGAAGAATATAACCATCTCATAACGAGATATCCACTATTCATTGAACCACTCAACTACTTTCCTATTATTACAAGATATGATCCCTTCAGATCGTCCACATATCTTTCACAAATTCTCCACATATCTCTCAACCAAATATCCATGATCTTCTTCTTAGAATATTATTTGCATAACTATCTCCTTGAAATGATGGAGGAGATATACGTGAATTATTTTCTTTGAATTAATCCTTCACATATTCCTACACATTACAAAGCTCATCCATACTTTGAGATATTAGTGAAAAACATGTTAATTTTCTAATATTTAATCATAAATTCACTTATAATACTAAAAATAAATAAAGTGGAAATAATAAGGTGAAACCCACATATATGTATGGAAATGGTATGATAAAAGGTTAATGGGATGATGAAATGTGAGGAATAGTGGAAGATAAAGTGGATAAAAAAGGGACATTTCTGCGTCCCAACATACTCCCCAGCTGAACTTGTTGCATGTCCTCATGCAACCATGTATGGCTCTTCTCAAGAACTTTTGGCATCTAAACTTTTGATTTTATTGATGGTGTCTTTCTAACAATGAATATTTCCGGGGTGTGAAATATATGAGTAACAATTGGCATTTCCCTATGGTTGGTTCTTGTGTGAAAACCAGGAATATAAAGAATGTTGGTTCTTATGTTAACAACATTCATTTCATGATGTGAAATGCGTGAGTAACAACTGACATTTTCCTTATGGTTGGTTCTTGTTTGACAACCATGAATATAAAGAATGTTGGTTCTTGTGTTAACAACATTCATTTCATGATGTGAAATGCATGAGTAATAGCTGACAATTTCCTTATGGTTGGTTCTTGTGTGACAACCATGAATGGAAAGAATGTTGGTTCTTGTGTTAACAACATTCATTTCATGATGTGAAATGCATGAGTAACAACTGACATTTTCCTTACAGTTGGTTCTTGTGTGACAACCATGAATGTAAAGAATGTTGGTTCTTGTGTTAACAACATTCATTTCGTCATCTATTTTCTAGCTGCATAATAATTTAACCATACACTCACTAAAAATGATAAGCTATTAATGTGCATAGAAAGAATCATTGTGCATAAGAAATCTTTTTCTTTATGAATCATGCCAATATGTATATCAATGCGTATGAAGCAAAGTGCAATAGAGGGTTTGTTAGAAAAGAAATGCTCGTGAATGGTAAATGAGATGAAAAATGGGTGATGGTGGTGAAAAGAATGGAATGATAGTAGTGAGTATGTATTGAATATAGTTCCCCCTCCCCAACTGATGTGGTTGCATGTCCTCATGCAACCTAGCATAGGTCGTGAAAGAAATGGAGCACGGTGAGGGAATTTTCCAAATTATTCATTTATAGTATGTAAGGAATTGCATGATTAAAGTTTAGAAAACAACATACCCCCACTTACCCAAAAAGTAGATGAACGATGCAATGGGAATGTAGCTGATGCCGCTGGATCATGGAATGTGTCAGTGCTACATCGGCTATAACTGCTAGGTCATGTGCAGTAAAGGAATCAAAACTGCTACTGCTGAATAATGGAGAATATGTCATGGTTGCTGAATAAAAATGTAACTGTAAATGATGTTGCAGCTGTAACTACTGGAACTGCTGTAATGTGAAGTGGAGGAGTCTGAACTGCTATTGATAAATAATGGAAAATGTGGATGACAGAAAGTGGAACTGTGGTACACTCATAGATCTAAATTCATGTTTCTGCAACTGATGATGGAGTTATGAACTGCTGCTGATAAATAATGGAAAACGTTGAAGGCAGAAAGTGGAACTGTGGTACACTCATAGATCTGAAGTCATGTTTCTACAATTGTTGATTGAGTCATGAAAAAGAATGTATAGTCTTCACCCAGTACAAAACCAAATGGTACAATTCTAGTCATAAGAATAAATGTGTTGAGGTCGAGCATGTAGAGAAATCATTGGATTATCGGCCATTGATGAATGCCATTAACCAATGCGAGGAAACTCACCAGTGATGTCAATGAGTGCCAAGGTACCCAAGTACATCTTACGAAGTGCGAATAGATATGCTGATGTCGAGCCACTTGCAAGATCTGACGATCAAGGGACATTTATGAATTCCCATGATTGTTAGTGAGAGAACTTGCCATTAAGGCATGCAAGCCTCTAGGTACTCAATAATGAACTCTATTCTATATCCCAGATAAGGTGATGAGGTCAATGGGGCAAGAATTGTTGAAAGGTGGACCTTAAGGAATCCCACATCAGTCAACACGATTTGGTATAAAAATATTGGTAGGACTGTCAGCGAAAAGTTCTCAGAGTCAAACAGTAGATATGGCAAGGCTATGTAGTCATGGAAAGGGAGCTGGTTTTATTCAGAAGGAAAACTGGAATGGAAAAATGAACTAAAAAAGATAAAGGGATGTATGCAATTCAGAAAGATATGTATGTGTGAAGTCATGATAGATAAAGCGATGGAAAGTGGACTTCAAGACATGGATGATGAAGGTGCTCTGAAGGAAAAATATGGATAAACAATCATGACGCAAGTTTATGGATGGTTTCTGTGTAACAACCAACGTTATGATGTTTATGAGAAAACATCATGAGTAACAGCTCCTTCAGGCTGTTTGTCAAAGCATGTTTCTCAAAATTTTTGTGTTTCTTTGAAAAATCACTTCAACAGCAAAATGTGACTGTCTCTAAAACATGAAAAAAAACAACTTTAGTACAAAATCCTGCATGAAAACTTATTAGTGAATATGTATTGAATATATTTCTCCCTCCCCAACTGATCTGGTTACATATCCTCATGCAACCTAGCATAAAAATTATGAAAATTTCATAAAAGAAAACATATCATGCAGAAAGAAGTGCATAAGCTGCAAAGAAAATTACCTGTTTCCCATGCTGGTTTCATCTGCGATTATTGTCAAAGTGACTTTAAGAAAAACAATTCAGCGTTAATCATAAAAGCAATTTCAGGAAAAATGAAAACGTCCATTTGCAACTTTATTTTTGTTTTGGTTGTTTTAATTTTTTTTAAATTTTTTTTTGTGATTTATATATATATTTATTTTTATTTTCTTTTGCAAAATGTAGAAAAAAATAAATAATTTTTATAATTTTATATATTTTTCTTGTTTTTGTTTTATTTTTACACCACACCAAAATAAAATAAAATAAAAATAATGGCAAAAACACTTAAAATTGAATTTATCTGATCTGTGTTCCTAGACATTCAACATTTAGAATTTAAAAATTTTAATATAAGTGACAGTGAGATGCGACAGCTAGCTGTGACAGCGACTGCAGCAACCAACTACAATAGCGATTGCAACAGCCAGCTACGACAACGACTACAACACCTGGCTGCAACAATTAGCAGCTGCAATAACGAGCTATGACAGTGGCTGCAACAACCGGCTGCGACACATAAGAAACTGGCTACGCTGTGAGAAAATTAGTTTATTTTGCACTTTTATGGATTTTAAAATTAAATATCAGGCTACATCAACAAGCTGCAACACCCATTAGATCCTGCATAAATCGTCGTTAACATAAAATGCATGCATACCTACCACATAAGTATCAATCTTCTCCGGCTATTGGTTAACGACTGCTCCACTCCATAATAGATGATTGTCTCGAGCCTCTAGAGCTAATTGTGGATGTGTTTCTTAGACCTTTACTGTAAATTCATACACTGCACTGTCAAACCTCACAAGCAAAAAAGAAGAAGTTCAAATTCATTGTTGCGGCTCGCTATTCTCATTAAAAATGCATGGAATTATCATTTTCTCCATATTTTTTGTTTGTTTGAGTTGATGGGAAATAAAATCGTTGGTAGTGTTCAACAAAGCCGCACCGCAAAGATTTTATTATTTCCTTTTACCATCCTATGCACAAAAAGAGTTAGCCAATTCCAAAATCACAATGAACATTTTCAATCATTACTTAGTGCATGCACGACTATGGAAACTAAATGTATAGATCCAACACATATTCATAAAGAGAGACATTCATCATTGAATTTCAGTTTTTAGATGGAAGCTTGTTCTGTGTTTTATAAACAGTTTTGCTAGAGAAAGATCAACCTTTATTGTCACAACATTTGGAGTTTATTGTTTCAGCTGCTTGGAACCATTCGCCACAGTAAATCTAGAAAATACCTGTTATCAACCCAAATGGCACTTCTCCATTCGAGTGCTGACATTTCCTATGTTGGCGGACAAAAGGAAATTTATGGATTGAAGGTTGCCTAAAACACTACAGATGGGAATGTTATGAAATACATTCATTATCCATCCAGCTTGCCATTTTTACCTTTTAATATGTCAGTTGATGTATGCGCCTTTTCCTATATGCAACCCGCGTACATATGCGACTTTTCCTACAGCATGTTGTGTACTGTATGCGAGTATTTGTCATTGCAACCCGTGTACATATCTGTACGCGGGTTTCCCTTAGAGAAACTCACGTGTCATATGCGGGTTTCCAGTATCAATACTCGCGTATGCTTTCCTTTGACATTAAAAATAATAAGTCGCGATTATTTGAGATTTGTTAATTCGTTAACTATAACCATATTACCTGTCTCAACCTCCTCAACCCTAGAAACTTCCTTATTTCACTAAGTATAAATAAAGGCCTTGGGGAGGGTATTAATCAATCATACTTGGAGAGCAAATTTATGTTGGTGGCATCTATTCAAAAGTCTTCGGAGCAGCAGAACTCATAATACTTTGGTTGTAGAGGAGTCATTGTTTTAGGCATTGGATTGTAATCTTCACTCATTCACTATTGTTAATAAAAAGAATCCTTATTCCAAATGTGTTTTGGATGTCTTTCATGTGCTATGGTTTAATGAATATATATGATTAAGCACTCCATATATTGTTTATCTAACCTGTCCTATATACATGTATAAGCTTGCACTTAGAGGATTTTCTCTTTATAGGTGAAGGAGAAACATCCCTGAATGCTTTGGAGGAGAAGCAGAGCAGAAGAAGACAAAGCTAGGATCAACCGTCATAAATCGGGTGAGTCTATCCTATCTTCTTGTTTCCTTTCTATACTTTAAAGTTGATTTCCTGCAAGTTTTAAGAGTATGTTGGTAACCCTAGACCTTTGGTTATAAGGTGTTTATTCCTGAACAACAAAACTGGTGACTCCACTAGGGAGCCCAGACTACTGTAGGTTATTTCTGTTACCCTTGACCAGTCTTTTCCTTGAGTTTGTGTGTGGTATTTTATCCTGATTCATGCTTACCATAGTGTTTGAAGACCTTGTCGATTTTCCTTCTTTTGGAGAAAATTTTGTACCTATACGTGGGTTTCTCTCATACATAGTCACGTATATAGGCCTGGATACACAGGTTTCTCTCATACACAGTCGCATACAGAGGCCTGCATATGCGGGTTGCTCTCTAGGATAGTCACATACAGTACGCGAGTTTCCCTTTTACACAGTCACGTACAAGCCTTGAAATAGGGATTTTTGGGCTAGGGTTTGCTTGTCCCTTTCCTGTTGTTATTCCTGTTTGTTAGTTGGCCCTCTTTATAAACACTGTGCTGTTGGTCTGATGACCTTGGTGGCCACACCTTGTGCTTTCTTGTAAATCCGTTGAGCTTCTTTTGTTTGGATTGTCTTCTGTTTGCATTTTGAAGTAGGTTTTTCTGTTTGGGTTATAGGTTGAAGTGTTTTTGTTCGAATCAGTGATCAGGGTGTTGGGAAATGTTTTTTCCAGTCTATATTTATATAGTGATTGGTTTTTCACTTACCTTCGTGAGTTTTCAATGATTTCTTGTTGTTGTACTCGCCCAAGCTAGGGTTCCCAGTCTTCCCTTGTGGGTTGATTCTTGGTTTTATTAATCTGTTTACTTCAGTTTGCTTGTATATACAGTTGATTTGATCCAAATATACTCAAGTTTAGTGCATTTTAGGTGCATGGTAGTGTTTGATCATTTTAAAAAGTGAAAAGAAAAACATTTTCAAGCTTTTTGCATTTTTTTTTGCATAAGTAGTTTTCATTTCAGTTTTAAAATATAATCTCAAAACTACAAAAATATAGTCTTAGCTTCTCTTTATCGTTGCATTTGTTCATCAATTTATATTTACAAAAAGAAAAAGAAGTTTTATTTAGTAGTGGTAATTTGCTTTGAAACAAAATACACCTTTGCTTTTTTTTATTTTATATCGAGTCAAAAACATCATAGTTCATCACTCCATTTCCTTCTGAGTAAGAAATAACTGAAAGTGGCTAGTGCATTCCTTAGCCACTTTTAGCTTCTGGTCCGATATGATTTCAGAATGGACTTGTTATCTACCGTTAGGCAAAACAAGGCTACCCACATATCAGATCATATCCAGGAGTGGAGGAGGCAAAAGAGCCTTATAAAATCCACCATCCCTCCTAATTTCTTACTAGAGTGGTTCCTTAATTCCCTGTTTCCCTACATATCTAAGGACGTATCCACCTCAGTAGTGACGAATGAAGAAGAACCCATTCTCAAGGCCCAGCAATTGGATTTGATTTATTCACAATATGGGATCTTGTATGAGATTATCCCTGAGGCGCCGAGGCCTACCCACGATGCGGAGAAGCCTAAGCATGGACTCCATGCTGATGGTGTGGTTGGTTCCATAAAATCTCCCACCGTATATTCTTTGGCTAAACAACTTCATTAATTGTCCGTCAAGTAGTCTACAATGGAGGAAACAAAGGCTACCCCCTCCCCCCAGCGTGCAAATGTTTTTGCACAGACCTCTCAGAAGGGAAATCAATAGCCCGGTGGGAAGAAAAAGAGAGGAAAGAAAGGAGAGGGAAACCAAAACAAGTAGAAACCTGTGAATAGTGCGGATGGGGGCAAGAAAGAAAAGAAGAAGATTAAATTCCTGTGTAAGTTGTGCCACAAAGATCACCTTACTCACCTTTGTCCCCTTATGGAATAAGCCCAGAAGCTTCTTAAATCTCAACAACCAGCTGTCTAGAAGGATCCTTTTCCCCAAGGGCAGAACTCTGCTTCAGCTTCTAATGTAGCAGGGGGCACTCAAAATGCCCCTGACCCAAACTATATCAACATGGTTCGATCTTTGACTTTTTTATAGACTAGGAATAAAAACTATGAGAAAGAGACTTCTGAGAAGGGTAAGGATATATGTGAAACTTCTAACCCTCTCACGATCGAGAAGCCTGCTGAAACTATGCCGAAGATATTGAAAGGTGTCTTAAAGAAGACCTTGCATAACCCTAATTCTAGGGCTACTTCAAACTACTCTGTGGTTTGAGATATAGCCCAAACCCCACGTGTAATGTCAGCTTTAGAGGTGTTACAAAGCTGTCTCGCCCAGCAGGATGCCCTCTTAGTAGCTTTAGGTAGCATGGAATCATTGAGTCTCATGGCAAAATTTCATTTGTTTGATGTTAAAAGTCGCCTACCTTACCATGTAGACTTATCAATAGATGTCATCCATGGTGGAAAGACCATTGGAAGGTAAATTGTTGATGAAGGTGCTTCTACATATGTTATGTCCTTGTCCTGTTGGAAAGTTATCGGATCCCCAGAGCTGGTCCCTTCAAACACTCTACTTACTGCTTTCGATGGAAGGTCATTCCGTCCGCATGGTATCCTACCAGCTTTTGAAATTAAGCTGGCAGGGAAAGTAGTGTCTGTTGAGGTGGAAGTGATTGATGCACCTTTAGAGTATAATTTTCTTCTGGAAAGAAACTGGACTTATGCCATGTCTGCTATTGCATTGGTCGTCTTTTGTGTAGTGGTTTTTCCACATGAAGTAAAGTTGGTTACTGTTGACCAACTTGATTTTACCCGAAAAGGCTATTTAGAGTTTAATGAGTCCATTGTGCCATTGGTTGATCAGGTCAAACCTGCTGCACAGAGGTTGGGAGATGGAATGTACGCATCACTGATGGGAACATTCGATCTTCTAGACTCGGTTAACTATATTGGTTCTACTAGTGTGGGGAAGTCCATAGCCACGGTTGTTGATAGGACTGATCCTTGGGTTCTCCCTTCCCCTCATGAACCAGAAGTTCCCTTATCGACAGTGGAAGTAGCTTACCAAGCTATCACTCAAACCACTGTTGATCCCATTCCGGATCCTCTCACAGTCTCGGAGGACCTGGAAGAAGTCTATTTTCTCACATGGGTGGAAAACTCTTTGCACTCTACGGACTGTTTATATGTGGTTTTACCTTCTGATGAAGCCATTTTGGAATCCATGAGTGGATGTGGTAAGATATGTGAGGATCTTCACCATCGATCCTATTTTCTTCCAGAACTAAGTAGAATAGAAAATCAAGAGTTTCAACAGAGACTATCAGAAGATGTTGATATGCCCATCAACCCCTTACCCAGGGAAGGAATGTTTGCCGAGGGGAATATGGCAAATATTTCCGCTATTATACCTATCAACATCTCTGTAAATCCTGATGTCATGGAAAACATATATATAGGTGCAAACTACTCTCCCAAAGAGATTGCTATCTACACTGCCTTGTTTAAGGAATTTCGTGTTGTCTTTTCCTAGTCATATGAGGAGATGCCAGGCATTGATCCATCGATTGTTGAACACGAAGTCTGAACATACCCTGATGCCAAACCTGTTCGACAAAAGTTAAGACCTGTTAACCCGCATAAAGCGGTGAATGTGAAGGCCAAAGTTGAAAAACTATTGAAGGCTGGTTTTATTTATCCCATAGCTCTGACAGAATGGGTATCCAACCCTGTTCCTACTGATAGGAAGCAAGGGACCATACCCGTCTGTACTGACTTCAGAGATTTGAATAAAGCTTGTCCTAAGGACAACTATCCCACGACATTTATAGACCAGATTATAAATGCTTGTGTGGGAAGTGAAGTGTTCTCGTTTATGGATGGTTTCTGTGGATACAATCAAATTCAAATAAAAATGGAAGACCAACATAAAACTTCTTTCATTTGTCCTTTGGGTACCTTCGCGTACAAAAAAATGCCCTTTGGATTGAAAAATGTTGGGGCAACCTTTCAATGGGCTATGAACTTTGCCTTCCACAATGTCAAAGCCATTGTCGAACCTTACCTTGATGATCTTCCTACACATTCTTCTAAGAGGATTCAACATTCAGACCATTTACGGTTGATATTTGAGAGATGCAGATACTATAAGATCCGCTTGAATCCCCACAAGTGTGTATTCAGTGTCTAGTCAAGAAGATTGCTTGGGTTCATTGTCTCTAATAGAGGCATCCAGGTGGATCCATTAAAAGTAGAGGCCATTGTAAATCTTCCTCCTCCTCGTTCCATCAGGAAACTTCAAAGCCTGCAAGGGAAGTCTAATTTTCTTCGATGTTTTATTGTTAACTATGCCAAGATTACTAAGGGTTTCATGCACCTAATTAAACAAGACACCCCATTTGTATGGGATGAAACTGCACAACTCGCTTTCGAGGCATTGAAAAAGATTTGTTGTCAGCACCCTTACTGTGTCCACCAGATTATTCTAGGGATTTTATATTGTATCTGCACACATCCAAGTCGACCATTGGGGTAGTACTGGTCCAGGAGGACGATAAGCTCATAGAGCATGTTGTTTACTATATTAGTCATGCTTTCCCTGAACCTAAACTCAGGTACTCGCACGTTGAGAAATTAGCCTTAGCAGCTGTCTATGCTGTTCAGAGGTTACGTCACTACATTTTACTAAGGATCACAATAGTAGTGGTAGATGTGAGTCCTTTTCAATATGTTTTGTCCTGACGGATCATTGGGGGAAAATTCAACAAATGGATAGTCATTCTCCAAGAGTTTGACTTGGATTTTTAGTTCGCTAATTCTAAAAAGTCCTTACTTTTTTCTAAGCTTATAGCAGAATTCCCTACTGAAGAAGATGTAGCCATTGAAGATGATTCATTCCCAAATGAGCATATCTTCTTGATATCCACCTATGACCCTTGGTATGGGGATATTCTTATATATCTCTAGACTTTGAATTATCCTGCAACTTCCTCACGGGAGGAACGACGTAAATTATGCCTTCATGCTAAGAATTACCTCATCATAGGAGATACATTATATCGAAGAGGGGTAGATTCCATTTTGCGTCAATTTCTTACCCATGAGGAAGCAGAGATTTTCGTGAATGATTCCCATAGTAGAGCATGTGGGGGTCATTTATCTAGGTTAGCAATGGCCCAGAAGATATTATGTGCCAATTATTTCTGGCCCACGATCTTCAAAGATTGTGTGGAAGCAGTGAAGCATTGTCATCCTTGTCAGCTTTACACCAGAAAAATGTGGTCACATCATGCTTTGTTGTTTCCCGTTGTCTCGGTAGGCCCCTTAATGAAATGGGGGATTGATTACGTGACATGAAACCCAACCTCGGTTGCGGGGCATAAATATATTATTGTTATTGTTGACTTGTTGGCAGTCAGCAACAACCCCTTCATTTTTTCTGTTATGATGAAACAATGATCAACCATCTTCTATGATTTATTTTTTTTTAAAAGATTATAAAAGAGTGCCTTCAGAATCTTTGATTTTGAAGGTACTCTCAATTATAGAAGAGGGCTGATCGTATTAGAAATTTATGAAAACAATTTCATACATTTGACAAATGAGCAGCTGTCAGTCTTGTAAATTTTATATATGATCAATTTTATCAATTATATATATCTTGATTTAGGAGATTTAAGGTGTAGCATGCTAATTGGTTTTTAATGAAGATACATTTTGAATTTGTTTAAAACTTGGTTTTGATAAGATATTTATTATCATAATGTTTTTGAAATCCTTATAACTAAAGGTGATTTATTAATTAAAATATTTTCATTAAACCTAAGGTTCATATTTCACATACAACTTAATCTTTTCATATCATACCATTGCTTTGTAAAATTGTACATATATCTCACAAAATAGCTAGAGTGTGAACGAATGTATATTATTTCAGAATTTTCATGTGTCATATAAATATAATCATAATAGTTTTATGAGCTTTGTATCCTATCACATCTTGTTTTGGGTCATAAGTGATTAGGACTTCATAAAGTATTTAAAACTATATTTCAAAATAAAATTACATGTATATATATGGTTTAAGTATGAATGGTGATTGCTATCAGTTATAATTTTAGAAACCCTAGAAACATTACGGATTATTATGATAAATCCACATCATCCTATTTATGAACACGATTTCCTTCCACGTGTAATTTGGGGTTATTATCAATTGATAGTTATGATTAAGGTACATGATTCGTATGGCTAAATTGATAACATCTGTTACAAGGATCGCTACATAAAGATTGAATTCGTATTGGTATGAGGATTTGGTTAACACCTATCAATTTAATTGACAGCTGTAGTTTTAATGATAAAATCATATCAGTGGAATTCAATTCCATAAATGACTAATAGCCATTCCTATTCATGACGTTGTATGAGGCCATCATTCCAGACTGGGTGTTATTATTTTTTCGATTTATAATCCCTGAATTGAATGATTTCTGATACTAAGGATTAGTTAGAGTTTGAAATTTTTACATAATGCTTTCTGAAGAATTCAGTTAGTCGTGGCTAGTTTGTCCATTTATCAGAGCGAAAAACATTGGCTGTTGTTCTCATCATTTCCAAATTTGGTTAACATGGCCAAAATTGGGGTTCTCATTTCTGTCATGTATGAATCGATTGAGGATTTGACATTTCACGTAATGCCTTTAACTTGGGTGCCTATTCCTTTGATTTTCATGACTTCATTCATTTCAATCCATAACCAGAGTTGCAGTGAGGAAACAATGGCTCCTTTCAGCCGATTTGAAATTTCAGGACTTGAGCTAGTTCAAGCCGACGAGAAAGTCGCTCTATTTTTCGAAAATATTAGATGGGGTTAGTTTTTCAGATGTTTTGGTGGCCATAACGTAGAGGTTACCAAACGATTTGCTATGATTTTTAAGGAAAATGCAGCTCAGATTGGAGATTTTAATTTTATAATTGATGAGGCTAAGATTGCAGAAGATACGAAGCTTCCTAAAACAGGAGAGCGATGGTTTAAAGGAGGAAAGGTTGATAAGAAGAGATTTCGGTCTTTACTCTTTCCCTTACCTACCAATGTAAAGTTGAAGATTGGGGTTTTGGTTAAATTTTTAAAACCAAAATGGTGAGCGTTTTATGAAATCCTAGTTAGGTATGTATCTTGTGATGGCCGATTCTCTCATTTGCATTATTATCATCTACCACTACTATCAGCATTGAAAGGTTCTAAGTTCAATCTTCCATTTTACTTACTGCAAAGTCTGAAGAAAATGGCACATTCGGTGCAAAATACCGTAGGCAATCCTGATAGGAGTTTGTTCCACCACGGTTTGATTAAAAATTTAATCTAACATCAGCTGTCTCTTACCTATAAATCTTGGGATGAGTTTTTGGTTGAAAGTAAACTAGGGCCAATGCAGTATTGGCCAAACCCACCCCCTAAAATCTGAAGTTGATGATATTCATAAGGCTGAGTTAAGGAATAAAAAACTACAGGAAGCAAATCCACCTATAGGTACTTGTATTAGTAATGATGGAATTATGAAGGTCGATCCTTGTTATGCTGAGACAAATGTGGGCCAATCCCTATCTGACAAATGATTCAGTACACCTACAAAGGTGGAGGGTAGATTGACCAAAAATGAAGATGTTGATGCTGTTAATCATGAAAACCCCTCTGAGTTATGTATTCCTAAAAAACTTGGTGATGAATCCATGAGAAAACTTGAACAGTTAGCGTAGGTTTGTTCTGACAAAGAGGGTTTTGAGCCAAAATTTCTTGTGTTCGTTCGTACATGAAGAGTCACTAGAAGCATGAATACAATAACTACAGCCTCTGTTCATGCAACCACTCAATAGGATGCTCAACCAATTATTGTCCATCTTGAGGATGATGTTTCATATTTGGTTCCCGAAACCATGCATATGGATGAACCTATTCTCATAAAGAATAATTGTGGAAAATCATTAGCCAAAAACGTTACTGAGCTAGGGAATTTTGAAACAGCTCCATCATGTATGGATGCTTGTGGTTCTGGCCCTGAGCCATCGTTTATGAGAATTCCATCACTGGATCAAGATGTGAATAATCTTGATTCTTCTCAGTTAGATGATTCATTTCATGACAAGGAAGAGGAAACCCTCCAACAAGTCCTTGATAGGGTATAAGAAACCAAAATCGGAGAATTGAAAAACGAATTAAAAGAGTGTCAAGCAAACGCAGCCTTGAAAGATGAAGAAAATAAAACATGTGGGGAATAATTACTAAATTGGGTTAATATATGGAAGGAAATGAACTTGAAGAAGAATCGATACAAGAAAGCCAAAAAATCAATGATAGACACAAACCAGAACTTGCTTGAGCAAGTAGATCGACAAAAGCTAATAATCATTAGGCTCAAAGCTAAACTTTCTGAAGCCAGAAGAGTAATGAATTTACAAAATAGAACCTAATGTTGTTTTTATTTTGATTATATGGTTTATCTCTCTTTTGACAGGTAATAAAAGTTTTTTTAAGAGCATACCTTCAAAATCATAGATTTTGCAGGCATGCATATAATTTGTTTGCTTTATTGTTATTTCTGTTAGCATGATTTTAATAAGAGTTTTATTTTTATTTTTGTTTATACAGGTGTACATGGTATCACTATCCTCAGCAAACACAAGATGATTTAGATCACAACTGGCATATGTTGATCCTTATGGAAAGATTGGAATTTCAAAATGGCCACAAATATGTTAGTTCCCTTGAATCAGGAGATAATACAGGCTAGTCGTTTCATTGACAGTTTTATTCAATAGTAATGTTTGTGACAGTTGTCTTCTTCTTTAAGAGATTCGATGCACTTAAATAGGGATAAGACCCCTATGGTATGGATAGCACTTATTAGAAACTGAAGGGAGAGACTAGTAGTGCTATATAAACTAGTAATTTCGATGCCATAGGGATGGAGTAGTTGAAGAAAAACATTATTGAAATATCATTTCAGTACTAGTTTTATCTCTTAATGGGGTTTTATCTTTGGAGGAAGAATGTGACTGGAAATTCTCAGACTGGTATCGTTGTTCAGTACTATTTTGAATACTTTTATAATATATTCCAATATATCATCTTCTAGTTATACTATTGATGCAGTTATACTTGGTCATGCTTGTATTCATTATCTGATATTACACTCTGTCAACACAATATTGCTATTGGAATGAGTATGTTATTATAATCAAATTAATCAGTATTTTTACAATGTTTTCATTATGAACATTATCTTCTATTCAAATATTTGTTGTTGTTTATTAATTGTTAATTAATAAAACATTCTAGAAAAGTTTAAAGTAATTGTTTATTTTAATTTTTCTATTGTGGTAAATATATAGCAAAATGATTTATTGTGAATGGTTTAAATATTTTCATTTAAATCTTACTCATTTATCTTTCTGTTTACTTGAAATATTAATTGATAATTGATATAATATTCAAATTGCTCTCAGCTGGGATAGAATAATTTAGTTAGTGTTATTTTAGTATAGTTTACATTTAACAGTTTTTAAATAGAATTAGGTTAATTTCAGAATAGTTATAATAGTCTTTTAAAATTTTGAATATTCGAAACAAAATCCTCAAAAATTGAAGAATTTCATTAAGAAAGCAATTTTAGGATAACTCAGGTCTTAGAAAACTAATTTTAGGGTTTACTTAAATAAAAATAAGTTTAGGATAAATTTTTACTGAGTTTTAATTTCTCCTTAAGAGAAAATTCAGTTGGTAGCAAGACCATAACCTGCAAGATTTTGCTATCCCAAACACACCAGAAGCTACTTTAAGCAACTTGTGTGGGATTAATCTCCTTAGTTGGCCTAGGTCAGAAATTTGGGCCAACAAATGGTGCTAGAAGGAGGGACTGATAATGATTAATGGTAGGTAAACCTAATGATAAAAATTCAACCAGTCAACAACCTCCAGAAGTCAGCAGATCACCATTTATAGAAACTATTAGGAGCATCCTTGAACATGATCATATCACATCCCCATTTAATCCTGAACAAAGCACTCAAACTTTAGAAGAATCACAAAATATTATTACAAGATCATATGCTAATCAACTTGGTGTATCTCCAATAGATTATGGTCTACCTAGGAAACAAAGACGTAATCCACAATTGAACATAGTTACTCAAGATTTGGTAGAAGCTAATAGCACTCCACGTTATCAAATTAGAAGTCATAAAAGACAAACTACTCAAACAAATACTTCTAGAAGACTGACTTCAGTAGGCGGTTTTGATCAACCACCTTCTCCTCCAAAATCACCACCTGATAGTCCAAGGTCATCCAATCCAGGGAGTTCTTCAGGTTTTTAAAGAAGACCTATGGTGGGAAATGTACCTGTGGGAGGAGGAGCTAATCCTCCACCTAATCCTTCACCTAATCCACAACTCCCTTGGTTGAGAACAGCTGCTGTAGCTATCCCTGGTGTACAACATCCTTTGCCTAAACACTCAGATAAAGTTCTCCGTAAGTTTAACCCCGATGACAAAGAACCTACAGAGGTGCATGTAGACAAATTCATGTTGGTTGTTCAAACCATGAATGTCCAACATGAAGATGTGGTTTGTCAGTTATTTCCTCTAACTTTTGAAGGAAGAGCCTCTACTTGGTACTTTTCGTTAGTTCAAGGATCAATTACAAATTGGGGTGAATTTAATAAAGATTTCTTAGATAAATTCGTGGAGGATAAAACACCTGCTCTTTTATCCCTGGAGTTATCTCGGATTAAAATGGAGCCTAAAGAAATAATTAAAGATTTTAACCAGAGGTTTCTTACATTAAAAAATAAAATTCTTGTTGCTTCTCAACCACCTGAGGATATAATTATTGAAAATTATACTTTAGCTTTACCAAAATATCCTGGGATGTTTGTTAAGAGAGCTGGTAAAACAACTTTGGTAGAAACTTTTGAGGAAGCCATTAAAGTTAAGAAGGATTCTATGTCCTATGAACCAAATAGAAGTGGAAAATCTGATCCTTTTCCTCGCAGGAAGATCGAAAAACCTAATTCAGAAAAAGATAAATCATTTGATGTAGAACAACTGCAGAATGCTATTTGGGCATTAACCAATGAAGTTGTAGGATTAAAGAAAACCAATTCTAAAGCTTCTTCTTCTAGAGGATATTTCAGAAATCAGTTTAAACAAAATCTGAAAATAATTAATAAAACGAATACATCGCCTGATATAGCAGTAAATTAAGAAACTTTTAATACTATTCGAGCTATTTTATCCTTATCAAAGATTCCTTCAAATCAAGAAAAAATTGAAAATGAAGAAAAAGAGGAATCTGAAAATGATGAAGAATCGAAGGAATCCCAACAAGTTAACGGTCATTTTTGGGACAGTCTTCTAAAAGAATATGAGAGTAAAAGTCCTCCTGCAGGACAACATGCCTACAATACTCGTAGTAGAACATTGACAAACACTCCTGGAGCTTCATCGAGTTCTACCCCAAGTAATGATAACAATAATTCACAACCTAATAAACAAACTCAATCTGGAAAGAAGACTCAATCAACAAAGATTACTCAGTGCATTCAAAACGCTCCAAAATTAGATTTACAATATGATATAATTGAAGATTTAAAGAAGACATGTGCAAACATCAGTATGTACGATCTTCTTCAAATTTACCCAATGCCTAACAGTCATGTTATAAATCATGCCATGAGTTCAATTATTCCTAATGCGAAACAAAATGTTGCTGCAAACAATTCTAATAATGATTTAACATCAACTGATAAAGGAAAATCAACAGCTGACAAAGCCTCGCTAATAGGAAAGAATTCTAAATCAACCACGCCTCCACTTTTACTTACCTTTGAGATTTTCAATAGGAACGTTCATTATTGCATGGTTGATTCCGGAGCATCCTCCAATGTGATGCCTTTATCGGTATGCAAAAGGTTGAATGGAAAATATGTTCCATCAAATTCATAAATAACTCAATTGGATAGGACAAATGTGAGGGTTGTAGGAGAGATGAAAGATGTTTTAATCAGGATTGCTTGTAACACTTCAGTTTTTCAAATTATAGATATTGTTGTTGCAGATATTCTTGATGCCTATGGGCTATTTTTAAGTAGAGATTGGTCTCAACAATTGAATGGATTCTTTTCCACGGATTGGTCAACATTATGGTTACGTAAGAATGGAAAGTCAAATCAAATCAAGATAATCAGAGGAAGATATATGAAACATACTGTGACTGAATTACATGATCCTAGTGAACCAGTTTTATTTTCAGACGCCATTATGGGGAATTACATGTATGAACTAAGATTTGGTAATTTTAAAGCTGAAAATTCAGTTTTGTCTGGAAATGAACAACAATCAGAAATTATTAATGTGACATCTATTTCTCCTAACTCCATTCAAGGAAATTATTAATGATGTAGATAATCTTAATATTGTAAATAGTATAGAAAGCAGAGTAGCTGTTAATAGTTCTTCTTGGACTTTATATTTCGATGGTGCAAAATATAAAGGAGCTGGAGCTGGTTTCCTGCTGGTAGACCCTCAGGGAAATAAAATATGTATAGCTTGTAGGCTGGAATTTAATTGTACAAACAATACTATGGAATATGAAGTTGTTGACGGGCGTAGTATAACTATGCAAGAAACAGGGGAGACAACCCAGACCGGGATCCTTAGAACAGGCTCCAAGCTGTTTGGGATGGTTGTTCCCGACAGGTTTAAAGGCTCTGTTAGCCTACAAGTCTAAAAGTCTAATGTTTAAAGCTAATGCTACTAATTGTTAATCAGACCTATAACTATGATTACAAAAGTTAATTCATGTTATATATTACAAGATGACAAAATGTTAAATTTAATTTACTTAAAGCAGATAATTCTAAATACAAGAGCAGAAAAAGTAAATAATTAACAAAGTTAATATCCTACAAAGGTATATTATATACACATTGTACAATAATTACAAAATAAATAATCCGAATGTGATTGATATAGAATGGTCTGATTCAAATAGATTTGTTTTCAGATAGTATAATCAACAAAAAAAATAAAAAAACATATTATGCTAACCTACCAACTATCCTCATCAGGAGCGATGAAGAATCTAACCTGTAATCGATTTATGCTGATAAGAATACTGCATGAATACACTTGATAATATTTAAAGAAATTTAAACATCAAAAAAACCATACATTAATCATTACATATTATATAAATAACAATACCGATCATCAATTACATGATAGGACATATCAGCAAGATCGAAAACAGTAAAATCGATAATCATACAAGACAAGTATATTTGCAAAATTCTTTAGAGAATTATGACAAACATAGATAAAGTAGAAAAGGAAATGACAAGACTAATAGATATCAAAAAGTATATTCCAAGTATACAAACTGCAAACATATATTAAAAATATCACCAGTTTAAAAATCGTATCTGGTAACAGAAAGTTGTCTCCAGTCACTAAAAATCCAAACTGCAGTCTTGTTGTCTCTTTTTCATAAACCATCGACCCCCCTTTTTCCGACATGCAATCTCCCCTTACATACATGTAATCTCAAAAGAAAAATAGTCCTAAAAATCGGAGATAGCCAAATCGAATTCTCTAACCAATTTCCCATAAAAAATGACAAGTAGAGGATGTCATTTTTCACTATACGTGAAGGCACCTAAAATTGGTAAAGATTCGATCCATAAAAATAAAAAATCTTAACAACGAGACAACACTTGGAACATATGGTAATTTTTTTGTTTCCGATCAGGTGGGGAATCATCGAAAAACAAACCATCATCAAAATCTGAACACGAACAGTAACCATATCGCCTACATCACAACAGAAGAAAATGATATAATTAATACATATGCAAAAATCGACATGACAAACAATATATGATAAATAAAAATAAAACGAATTAATACCTGTACAGAGATGATCGGATCGTCAATCCATCAAAACTTCAAAATTAAAACCAACAGCAAACACACCCAACAAAATTATAAATTTACAGGCGCATTGAAAACTTGGATGTTCACGCCACTCGACTGACTCGGCGATTGCCCCCTAACTGCATGAGTGCAATTTGAGCATTAAGCTCCCGGAGCTTCTCCTCATTTTTGTCATTCTCATTCTGAAGCTTAAGAACCCTTCAGATCAGATTATTCTTGTGATTTTTCAAGCGTAAGAGCTGTTTATCGGTCACATCCACCTTCTCCTTTAATATAACGTTATCAGCCTTCATCAAATCACGATTTGCTGCTACTTCACTAACCCTTTCCTCCATTCTGTGAATTTTTTCTAAAAGATAGTTCACAAATAGAGGATGCATCATACCATCAATGCCATAAGAACCTGGAGAGCTTGAATTTACATGCTTTTCCTCAGTTGGATGACCAATAACAGGATCGACTTGTATCTCTTTATCAGCCACAGGAGGGTTATCATGATCATGGTTCAAATCAAACACATGCCCGACAGACTGCTCATTCACAGGAAGACTAGGATCTTTGGCTTCATCATCAATCACCACAGTCTCAATATGAGCGTTATCAGACCCGGGGGTTTTGACAGACTGGCCTTTTGTCATACTCCTGGTGAATCTACCCACCAACTTGGCCTTCGATTGGTTTCTTCCCTAATTACCAGTTTTACCAGTATTGTTTTGTGGTGTAATCGGAGATGAGAATCCCCTGACACGTTTAAAGACTGCGGGAGTATCAACACTTCTTACTGGAGCAGGCATAGAATTGATGCAGGGTTTAGGACTCATACAAGCAGTAGGGTTTGCCAAGGGTTTATGTGAAGGAGGAAGCGAAATTGAACTTGGCTCTTTGTGCTTGTTGCACTCCTCAGGGTTATCAAAGATACAGTGACAAAAAGAGGAAAAGCCATTGGACTCAATGAATTCATCCCAGGACCGATTTGACTTCGACAACTCCCTATCGATTAAAATACGGACTAAGCCATAGTGGAAGAGGCTATGGATGACATGTTTAGGACCTTTTTTGATCGCATTAGACATCTTAAACAGACTGTACAAAAGATAATAAGGTAAGTTCAGCAGGAAACCTATGAATACAGACATAAGCCTGAGATGATATACATACGCTGATGACAGGCGGCCTTCACAAGTCAAATATCTGTGGATCAAATCCAGAACAGGACGCCGCTCCTTTTTGAAGTACTTGCGAGCCACCCCGGTTTGAAATGAAACATCTTGGAAAGGGTTTTTAAGAAGCTGCCCCCACTATGTTATATCCATGTGCCTATATTTAAACCATCACTCACCTTCTAGTGACAGAGCTGTAGCAAGCGCCACTGATATTTCATAAACCTGGAAACTGAGGTCACCTACTTCAGTCTGATAATCGGCCAGGGATAGAGAGAAAACCCTTGTGACCTCGGGGTTCGAATCAGAAAATTTACTTATGAATGGAATCCACCTAATGGCCTGGACTTTTGCTGACATCTAAGGGTTCGAATCCAACAGTTTCATTTCGCAAGGCTCTACCCTCACCACAGGCACCAGGACCGGCCGTGTCAAAGCATGTAAATGCACACAAAATAAATACCATAGCTCGGCAAAAGATAGAAAGCCAGATAATGAGCACTCGGGATAAATCTTGAGCAAGAATGAGAAATGAAACTCAAACCCATGATAAGGAACATAAGCCATGAATGAAAGCGGACTGCACCCCTGTAATTTTGACATGGATGAGAGCATTATCACTCAGAGAGGTAATTGATTAACGAGAAATGATGATCGAAGACTCAAAATAACTCATGTTATCATTATTGATTCGGCGTGACTGATATGAGACCTCTCACTGTACATGAAACATATGCTCCATTGGGAGATAGCCACGAGGGAGGACAAGTACTGAGCGTTAAATGTGATAGACAAGTTTCAGTACCAACTAATGATACCATATCAACTTCGCAATAGGTGGATCAAAATTTGGAGGCAGTGGCATAAATTGAAATGACGATAGCACACAATACATATCATCCTTACCGTAAGTTCAACTTACCCTTCAAAGGTGGCAGACAATAAATCATAATACCAACCATCCAGTCGAGCTTAGACTTTGGAATATGAACTATATAAAAATCAGCATTAGATTTCTATGGTAGTATCAATTATGGTTTGTAATCAAAAGATATGGCGGATAAAGCACATAAAACCTTTGGCCTTCGATACCCAAGGTTTTACCAAAGTCATAACAAACCAACCATGCAAAATCATTAATCAACCTTGCGGTAATGTCTATGGTGATGTGAGAAATCATACCAAGATCAACCATTATGATATCTCAACCTTATCAACCATGATAATAAAAAAATCAAGCAATAAATCAATTTGTAATGCTTTTGGATAAGATTCAATGCTAGGGTGATGATAACCAATATGAGAATCATTTATACTCATCCTTTGATTTCTTAAGTATAACTCTACCCAAACAATGGATTTATAGTAATGATTTTGTCAATTTAATATAGTTCACCAAGGTTGCTTAAAAATGCGGAATCTCACTGAATCAGTAGCTCAAGGTCAAACCACCCTTCAGTAGCTGAAAATTCATTGGATTTGTCCCTTTAAAATTCAAACATTTCATCAAAACAAAATGGGATTTTGTTTGATGAAATATGTTTTTAAAGGCTGTTGAGCAGGGGCACAACAGATGGCGACTTGCTGGGCGGAATATTTATCTCTGTTTTATGTCCTAAAATCATGCGAACAAAGAAATTAAATCCTTAATATAAGCCATTGTACAGAAAACACTATTTTAACATCTCAAACAGATACAAGTATTTCACAGTTCTGAAAATTACCAGAAAATTACAGTTTCAGTCATTTGTTTGATGATTATCAGATCTCTAACAAAAAACAGTCCTTAAAGAGTAAAACAGTAAGATGGCTTAGTTTTAAAGAATGAAATCTCAATACCATAAGCATGGCCCTGCTGCCAGCAGGAATCCATTGCCTCAATAGGGTTGCTTCGAAACCCACATAATGCCAGTATCCCATCTGCTAGTTATAGATATACAATTCTGGTCCGGGTGGACTGTTACCTTTATTTTCTTTTAATTTCATTATTCATGAAGGCCATGGTTCAGGCTTGGTAACCAGATAGTAACCATGTCAGTCACCAGTCTGCATTGTAGTAAAATGAACCGGCTTGTGATGAGACCTTTCACCCCTCGGAGTTTTCTATCCAAGGGTCATTGCCTAGGCTTGGTGACCGGAGACAACAATGTTACTGGATGCAAACCTATGATCCTGAGCAGATCGGCTCATCATGAGACCTTCTGTCCCTCAGATAGTTTTTTGCAAATGTTCCAGTACATCCTTGTCCAGAACGTAATTATTGTTAATCTCAAATTGGACTATCTTAGCAGATAGGGAGGCAAATCTAATCCTCTTTGTGAGAAGGGATGGCGTAAAATATTTAAATAGATAACTTTACCAGGTACTGTCCCAATCCTTTTGGGAAATATTTGTAGAAACTGATATAATTAATTACTATTAACCTGGTTAAAAAAACAATTTCTGGTAAAATCTAGAACGATGAAAATACCGTTCTCTGTTCAAGAAGTAAAACAGAATGACAGTTCCAGGATAGTAATGTCTTTGTGCATGATCTACAGGTAAGTTACAGGAGCTGAAAACAGTCATTAGTTTGAGGTTTGATGAATTGATCAGGCTCAAAACACACACACAAAGCAGCAAATAAATATGGGAAAATACAAACAAATCAAAAGCAAATGAAATAAAATCTTACAAGCAAGCACACCATACCAGGTATATACACGGTGATCCCTTGGGGGGAATCAGCAAAAATATCTCTTAATTAGGTGACCATTTACTGGAAGGTTGTCAATGTCACCTTCCAATGTTTGTAACCTGAAAGTGCTAGGACCATGTTTTTCTGTAATAATAAATGGCCCTAGCCACAGGCATTGGAACTTTGTGTGTTTTTCTTTATCTTCGTGTTCCTTGTCCCATTTCAGGACTAAATCACCTACTTCCAAATCCCGACTGACTGACTTTTTGAGGTCAAACCAACGCTTCATGGTCTACTGGTGTTTTTCAAACTTTTTCCTACCCAACTCCTTATCTTCCTCCAGTTTATGCAAGGTGTTGATTCGATGCTCCATGGCAGAACAAGGTGTCTCCTGCACTAACTGGGAAAGCTGTAAAGAGGGTAAGAAAAGGTGAGGAGGAAAAATGGCTTCCTTGCCATACACCAGGAAAAAGGGAGAGTTTCCTATAGTAGCTTTGGGGGTCACTCTGTCAGCCCACAAAGCATTTGACAGAGCAGTATGCCAATTCCTATGATGGTTAGCCACAGTACGTTTCAGAATCTTGATCAGATTTTTATTAGAGGATTCTACTAACACATTATCCTGAGGGTAATAATTATCTGAATATTTCAACTTTATACCCCTATCCAATGCATACTCAGTTAATTTTGTAGAAGAAAAATAAGTTGCATTGTCAAATATTAAAGATTCTGGAACACCGAATCTGGTAATAATAAAAGCATCAAGGAAAGATATCACCTGTTCTGAATTGACTACCCGCAATGGGATGGCTTCAACCCATCTAGTGAAGTAGTCTGTGGCTGTCAAAATATATTTATGTTGTTGTGAAGAGGCTGGTGTGATTGGGCCAACAATATCCAGACCCCATTGCTGAAATGGGACTTCAATAATAACCGGCTGGAGGGGTAACACTTCCTTCTTCAGTCTGCCTCCCGCTCTCTGACACTCTTGGCACTTCCTGGTGAAAGAATATGCATCTTTGAACAATGTGGGCCAGTAGTACCCAGCTTTAAGTATTTTATGGGCAGTAGTTTCTCCGCTAAAGTGTCCTCCGGCTGGTCCTGCATGTAGTTGAGATAACACATTATCATCCTCATGTCCTTCTAGACAACGAAGGAGAACTCCTTCGAAATTATTTCTAAACAAAATATTATCAATAAGCTGATAAGGCGCATATTTCAATATCAAATCCCTCTTATGACGTGGGTCTAAATGTTCGGGGGCAGTCCCATGCAATAAGAAGAACTTAATATCGTCATACCAAGAATCAGGAGGAGTGGAGATCGGAAAAACTTCCCTTTCAAATAGAGAAGGTTCGCTAAAGAAGTGCAGATCTGGTTCAGAATTGTCTGCAGACCCAACTGCTAGCTTGCAAAGTCTTTGTCCCCTGACAATATTTAAAGGTTTTATTTCCAGGTCGTATTCCTAAAGTGCTGTGACCCAATGTGCTCTTTTTTCACCAAGATCCTTTTGTACCAAGAGATTTCTAACTGCAGAATATGGTACAACGACTTTGGTGTGGGACTTCAGCAAGTAAGGCCTGAAATGCTTAACAGATTTGAAAACAGTGAAAGCTTGCTTGTCTACTTCTGGGTAATTTAATTCTGCACCATTCAGACCATAACTGGTAAAAGCGATAGGAGCTTCATTATTTTCCTAGTTTTTCTATGTCAGAACAACAGCATAAGAAGAATCAGAAGCAAATGTATACAAAATGAAAGGTTTGGAAAAATCTGGGCTAGTTAGAGTAGGAGCTTCAGCAATAGCTTTTAAGATGTCATGAAAAGATTGCTTCTCATTAGTGTTCCATTTAAAATCAGCATCCTTTTTTATCATTTTCTGAAGCGGCCTAACAATTTCCGTAAACCCAGGAATAAATCTAGAAACAAAATTTATCTTTCCAAGAAACGGCTGCATAGACTTTTTTGAGTGAGGCATCGAAATCTGTGATATAGCACGGGTACGTTCTGGGTCAATATTGATGCCTTGTTTAGAAACAACGAAACCTAGAAACTTACCTTCTGTGACTGAAAAAATAGATTTTTTAGGATTTAGAGAAATCCCATACTTCCTGCAACGCTCAAAAACTCTCCTGAGATGAATTAAATGATCAGTTCTGTTTTTTGAAAAGACGGTAATATCATCAAGATAAATAACAACAAACTTACTGATTAGACCTCTGAAGGCGATGTCCATTGCCCTCTGAAATGTTGCTCCGGCATTTATGAGAACAAATGGCATTTTCCTATACGCATAGGTTCCCCAAGGGGTCCTAAAAGTTGCTTTCAACTGGTCAGCTTTGGATACCAACACTTGGTTGTATCTTGAAAAACCATCTAGTAGTGAAAACATTTCAGATCCGGAGACCTGTTGCAAGATTTTCTCAATTGGAGGAACAGGATAATTGTCCTTATCTGAAACTTTATTCAAGTTTCGGAAGTCGACACATAACCCGATGTCACCATTCTTCTTTCTCACGGGTACAAGATTTGCTACCCACTGTGCATGCCAAACCGGGAAAATTATTCTGGCGGCAAGGAGTTTATTCAGCTCCTTCTTGATAGCTGGTTCTAGGCTGGGATGCATTTTCCTCAATTTTTGTTGAAAAGGCTTAGCCTCTGGTTTCATAGGAATGACATGTTGCATGATATTAGGGTCAAATGTTTTCAGGTCGTCATACGTCCATGCAAATATGTCTTTAAACTCATTAAAGAGTTTAATGAAGGCTATTTTTTCCTGGGCAGTACATGTACTGCCCAGATTTACACATTGAGGGTTGTGCTCAGTTCCTAGATTTACAATGTCAGATTGCATGACGGAGCTATTAGTTTTACAATTCCTTGCAGCTTTAAATTTATCCTTTAAGTCATAGAATTTCTCAAGTTTGATTACTGATCTGGGAAGAGCACTAACCTGATTGAGAGATTCTTGAATTGAGCAAGGCTTATGGATTACCACAAAATTATATAGATCCTCATCGTGAGTTATTTCGTCCACAACCCCATCATTAAAAGTATCTTTCAAAGTCAGAAAATCGATTAACTGCTCGTCGTCATTGAAGACTCTCCAATTTGCTATGTTGTCAAGTATAGAAGGTCTGAACAGCAATTCAACCGAGAAAACATCAGTAAGGATTCCTTTAGATGGAATCAATCTTGAAGCAACATTAGCTAAAAGATCAGCTTCCTGGTTTAGATAATGAGGGATGGAACTTATGTTAAATGCTTCAAATGCTAATAGTAAATTCCATACCTCCGCCTGATAATTTCTCAGGTGTCCAGCTATGCAGTGTATTGTATTACATACCTGTTGAACAATGATCTTAGAATCCCCTAAGACTACTAATGCTTTGGCTCCCAAGTCGATCGCTTTCTTCAGCCCTTGAATGAGGGCTTCATACTCAGCGATGTTATTGGTGCAATCGAATTCTAACCTACAAGAAATAAAATACCTTTTCCCATAAGGATCTATAAGCAAGCACCTTGCACCAGCTCCTTCTTTTGACTTAGAACCATCAAAGTAAAGGGACCAAAGACCATCATTGAGATCTAAATGTGGTGAATCTGTAACTGGAACTTAAGTTGGGACTTGTGTAAAATGGAAAATTTCAGACTGCTGATTTGAATCTGGAATTTCTGAAATTTCAGCTTCCAAGTTCCCAAAAAATGAGTCAGCCATGTAGTTACCCATTATGGTATCAGTGAACAAAACTGGTTCATTTGAGTCATCAATTTCAGTGACGGTATGCTTCATATACCATTCTCGATGGATTCTGATCTTATTCGGGTGACCATTATGAGATATCCACAAGGGTGACCAGTCTGTTACAAAATATCCATCGAGCTTTTCTGACCAATCCCTGCTAAGGAATAAACCATATGCTTCTGGGATGTCAGCAACAATTATATTGATGATAAAGTGAACTTGAGGATTCGAAGCTAACCTTATCAGCACCTGCTTCAACTTACCTATCACTTTTACGTTTGAATGATCAAGCTGTACAATACTCGTATCGCAAGGTTCAGGGACAGCATTAAGTTTTTTACATACAGAGTATGGCATTACATTCTTGGAGGCACCTGAGTCTATCATACAGTTATGTACTTTACGATTAAAAATTTCAAATGTAAGTAAAAATGGCGGGGTCGAAGAATCAGATTTCTTGCCTATAGATGATGCATTGACTGAAGATTTTTTTGAGCTATCCTTAGTATTAATAGAACTATTTTGATTGGAAGGAGTCTTACCAGTTTTACTTGGGGAAACTCCTTGCATCACTTTATCTCGAATCAGGGGTAGCTTGAGAAGCTCATAGAGCGAGATGTTGGCTCTGCTTTTCTTTAAATATTCAATCAGGTCCTATTCTAACTCGAGGGAATGGGCACATTTAATATTTGCAGGATGATCTTTGTTCTTGACAGCTAAACTATTATCTGTAGCAGTTGTAAGAAGGTTCACCTGGGGTCTGGTCTTTCTTAGTCCTGGTGTTATACTGGTGCTGATTTACATCGACAACAGCCACATCTTTGTCATCTGTCAATTCTGAGGTTTCCTAGAAATGACTGATGACATGGGGTGGTTTATCATCATTGCTATCATCTGTGTTTTGTTTATCTTGAGAACTTTGTCCGGTAGACTGAGTTTCATTTTCTGTAGATATTTCTAGATATGAAACTATTAATTTGAGGAAACTATTAAGTTCCTCAATGCTGTTGACTTCAGAGGGTGGAGTTTGTTTCGCAGCTGGATTTTGAAAAGGTCTCCTGAAGAACTGTTTAGGTAGCTCTTTGTTTGAGGTGTTCTCAGAAGTACCCTTTTTTAAATCAATGATTTCATTAGACAGTTTTTTAATAACTCTTTGAATACTGTCTAGATCTAAGGCATCTTGACCCTTTTTGTTAGAGCTTGCTGCAGTTTTGGCAGGACTGTCAGTCTTCTTCCGAGAAGAAGATGCTGAATCGGTATCTACTCCGGGATTTGCATCTGTTGCAGTCACATCTTTTTCGACTTTAATTGCCTCTTCAAAGTTTTCAGCAAGGGTAAGTTTAGCCTTTTGTCTGACAAACATGGCTATTTTTCTAGGCAGGGATGAAGTGTAAAATTCAACGGTGACATCCTCAGTCGGACTTGAAGTAGCAGGGATTCTGTTTCTTAGAGTTAAAAAATGTTGGTTAAAATATTTGACCCTTTCTTTAGGTTCCATGCGGATTTTAGACAGTTCTAACACTAATACTGCCGGAGTCTTGTCATCTCCAAACTTGTTCATGAATGCAAGGTCGAATTCATTCCAATTGGTAATGGAACCAGCTGTAAGTGAAAAATACCACGTCGATGCTTTTCCCTCAAAGGTATAAGGGAAAATTCGACAGACCACATCTTCATGTTCAACATCCAGGAGTCGAACTGCCAACATAAACTTCTTGACATGATCTTCCGCTGGCTCTTTCAACTCAGGGTTGAACTTAGGCAGTAATTTCTCAGGATGTTTAGGTAAAGGGTGTTGAACACCTGGGATAGCCAATACATCCTGAGCTAGCCATGGCATATTAGCGTTGGGGTTTGGGGGGTTTGCACCTACCATGTTCCTTGGAGTCGGAGGTGGTGAAGGTGGTGTTTGTAGGACACGAGGAGGAGATCGAGGCGGTGATGGTGGTTGCCCAAACCCTCCTGAAGCAGGTGGTCCTGAAGAAGAGGAAGGCTAGTTGGTGCCTGTAAGAGATTGTTGTATATGAAGATCAGAATGGGCACCTAAAGGATGTTCTTGTTCTCCCAAAACAGATTCAGGATGACGAGTACAAGGAAGGGTAATCTGCGGAAGAGGTAGTTCAGTGGGGTGGCGGCTGGTGAGATTCGAATAAGCCCTAGTTAAAATTCTAGGAGATTCATTTATGGCTTGCTCGCACTGGTCGATTTATTCAGGTAGGTGAATACCGGGAGAGTTGAACTGAGATATCAGATTTCGAACAGAGTCACTCACTGGGGTTTCATTCACTCGTGATGAACGGTGAGAGCGTGGTTTTGCAGTTGACTGTATTTGAGGGGTGATAGGCTGATTAAATTTGTTTACAGGGTTATTTTCATCAGCCATCTGCCTAGGCTGGCCCTCTTTCTAGCGCCATTGTTGATAGGCGTAGTATGGCTATGCACACAACGGGGGAGACAACCCAGACTGGGATCCTTAGAACAGGCTCCAAGCTGTTTGGGATGGTTGTTCTCGATAGGTTTAAAGGCTCTGTTAGCCTACAAGTCTAAAAGTATAATGTTTAAAGCTAACGCTACTAATTGTTAATCAGACCTATAACTATGATTACAAAACTTAATTCATGTTATATATTACAGGATGAAAAACTGTTAAATTTAATTTACTTAAAGCAGATAATTCTAAATACAAGAGCAGAAAAAGTAAATAATTAACAAAGTTAATATCCTACAAAGGTATATTATATACACATTGTATAGTAATTACAAAAGAAATAATCCGAATGTGATTGATATAGAATGGTATGATTCAAATAGATTTGTTTTCGGATAGTATAATCAACAAAAAAAATAAAAAAACATATTATGCTAACCTACCAACTATCTTGATCAGGAGCGATGAAGAATCTAACCTGTAATCGATTTATGCTGATAAGAATACTGCATGAATACACTTGAGATAATATTTAAAGAAATTTAAACATCAACAAAACCATACAGTAATCATTACATATTATATAAATAACAATACCGATCATCAATTACACGATAGGACATATCAGCAAGATCGAAAACAATAAAATCGATAATCATACAAGACAAGTATATTTGCAAAATTCTTTAGAGAATTATGACAAACATAGATAAAGTAGAAAAGGAAATGAAAAGACTAATAGATATCAAAAATTATATGCCAAGTATACAAACTACAAACATATATTAAAAATATCACCAGTTTAAAAATCGTATTTGGTAACAGAAAGCTGTCTCCAGTCACTAAAAATCAAAACTGCAGTATTGTTGTCTCTTTTTCATAAACCATCGACCCCCCTTTTTCCCACATGCAATCTCCCCTTAAATACATGTAATGTTAAAAGAGAAACAGTCCTAAAAATCAGAGATAGCCAAATCGAATTCTCTAACCAATTTCCCATAAAAAATGACAAGTAGAGCATGTCATTTTTCACTATACATGAAGGCACCTAAAATTGGTAAAGATTCGATCCATAAAAATCGAAAATCTTAACAACGAGACAACACCTGGAATGTATGGTAATTGTTTCGTTTCCGATCAGGTGGGGAATCATCCAAAAATAGACCATCATCAAAATCTGAACACGAACAATAACCATATCACCTGCATCACAACAGAAGAAAATGATATAATTAATACATATGCAAAAATCGACATGACAAACAATATATGATAAACAAAAATAAAATGAATTAATACCTATACAGAGATGATCGGATCGTCAATCCATCAAAACTTCAAAATTAAAACCAACAACAAACACACCCAACAACATTATAAATTTACAGGCACATTGAAAACTTGGATGTTCACGCCACTCGACTGACTCGGCGATTGCCCCCTAAACTGCATGAGTGCAATCTGAGCATTAAGCTCCCGGAGCTTCTCCTCATTTTTGTCATTCTCATTCTGAAGCTTAAGAACCCTTCAGATCAGTTTATTCTTGTGATTTTTCAAGCGTAAGAGCTATTTATCGGTCACATCCACCTGCTCCTTTAATATAACGTTATCAGCCTTCATCAAATCACGATTTGCTGCTACTTCACTAACCCTTTTCTCCATTCTGTGAATTTTGTCTAAAAGACAGTTCACAAATAGAGGATGCATCATACCATCAATGCCATAAGAACCGGGAGAGCTTGAATTTACATGATTTTCCTCAGTTGGATGACCAATAACAGGATCGACTTGTATCTCTTTATCAGCCGCAGGAGGGTTATCATGATCATGGTTCAAATCGAACACATGCTTGACAAACTGATCATTCACAGGTAGACTGGGATCTTCGGCTTCATCCTCAATCACCACAGTCTCAATATGAGCGCTATCAGACCCGGGGGTTTTGACAGACTGGCCTTTTGTCATACTCCTGGTGAATCTACCCACCAACTTGGCCTTCGATCGGTTTCTTCCCTGATTACCAGTTTTACCAGTATTGTTTTGTGGCGTAATCGGAGATGAGAATCCCCTGACACGTTTAAATACCGTTGGAGTATCAGCACTTCTTACTGGAGTAGGCATAGAATTGCTGCAGGGTTCAGGACTCAAACAAGCAGTAGGGTTTGCCAAGGGTTTATGTGAAGGAGGAACCGAAACTGAACTTGGCTCTTTGTGCTTGTTGCACTCCTCAGGGTTATCAAACATACAGTGACAAAAAGAGGAAAATCCATTGGACTCAATGAATTCATCCCAAGACCGATTCGACTTCAACAACTCCCTATCGATTAACATACGGACTAAGCCATGGTGGAAGAGGCTATGACTGACATGTTTAGGACCTTTTTTGATTGCATTAGACATCTTAAACAAACTATGCAAAAGATAATAAGGTAAGTTCAGCGGGAAACCTATGAATACAGACATAAGCCTGAGATGATATACGTACGCTGATGACAGGCGGCCTTTGCAAGTCAAATATCTGTGGATCAAATCCAGAACAGGACGGCACTCCTTTTTGAAGTACTTGCGAGCCACCCCGGTTCGAAATGAAACATCATGGAAAGGGTTTTTAAGCAACTGCCGCCACTCTGTTATATCAATGCGCCTATATTTAAACCATCGCTCACGTTCTAGTGACAGACCTGTAGCAAGCGCCACTCATCTTTCATCAACCCAGAAACTGAGGTCACCTACTTCAGTCTGATAATCGGCCAGGGATAGAGCGAAAACCCTTGTGACCTCGGGGTTCGAATCAAAAAATTTACTTATGAATGGGATCCACCCGATGGCCTGGACTTTTGCTGACAACTCAGGGTTCAAATCCAACAGTTTCATTTCGCAAGGCTCTACCCTCACCACAGGCGCCATGACCGGCCGTGTCAAAGCATGTAAACGCACACAAAATAAATACCACAGCTTAGCAAAAGACAGAAAACTAGATAATGAGCACTCGGGATAAAGCTTGAGCAAGAACGAGAAATGAAACTCAAACCCATGATAAGGAACATAAGCCATGAATGAACGCGGACTGCACCCCTGTAATTTTGACATGGACAAGAGCATTATCACTCAGAGAGGTAATTGATTAATGAGGAATGATGGTCGAAGACTCAAAATAACTCCTATTATCATTATTTATTCAACGTGACTGATATGAGACCTCTCGCTGTACACAAAACAAATGCTCCATTGGGAGATAGCCACGAGGGAGGACAAGTACTGAGCGTTAAATGTGATAGACAAGTTTCAGTACCAACTAATGATACCATATCAACTTCACAACAGGTGGATCAAAATTTGGAGGCAATGACATAAATTGAAATGACGATAGCACACAATACATATCATCCTTACCGTAAGTTCAACTTACCCTTCAAAGGTGGCGGACAATAAATCATAATACAAACCATCCAGTCGAGCTTAGACTTTGGACTATGAACTACATAAAAATCAGCATTAGATTGCTATGGTAGTATCAATTATGGTTTGTAATCAAAAGATATGGCGGATAAAGCACATAAAACCTTTGGCCTCCGATACCCAAGGTTTTACCAAAGTCATAACAAACGAACCATGCAAAATCATTAATCAACCTTGTGGTAATGTCTATGGTGATGCGAGAAATCATACCAAGATCAACCATTATGATATCTCAACCTTATCAACCATGATAATAAAAAAATCAAGCAATAAATCAATTTGTAATGCTTTTGGATAAGATTCAATGCTAGGGTGACGATAACCAATATGAGGATCGTTTATACTCATCCTTTGATTTCTTAAGTATAACTCTACCAAAACAATGGCTTTATAGTAATGATTTCGTCAATTTAATATAGTTCACCAAAGTTGCTTAAAAATGCGGAATCTCACTGAATCAGTAGCTCAAGGTCAAACCACCCTTCAGTAGCTGAAAATTCATTGGATTTGTCCCTTTAAAATTCAAACATTTTATCAAAACAAAATGGGATTTTGTTTGATGAAATATGTTTTTAAAGGTTGTTGAGCAGGGGCACAACAGAAGCTTTAATACGGGGTTTGAAAAAAGCAATTGATTTGGATATCAAAGTGTTAATTGCATACGGTGATTCCGAAATCATCGTCAGACAGGTCCATAATTCTATTCACTACCTTTCTGAACATTTACAGAATTATCAACGAGAGGTATGGAATCTCATTTCACATTTTGATGCATTTAACATAATTTCAGTTACAAGAGCTCAAAATCAAGAAGTAGATTTATTAGCGAATGTAGCGTCAAAACTAATCCCATCAGAAAATCTTACTCCAGATTTCTTTTCAGTTGAATTGATTTTTATGACTTCTATACCAGATAATATTTTTAACTAGTGTGTGTTTGATAATGATGTGCAGGTGCTGAATTTTCTAACAAATGATGATACCTTTAAATATTCAGCTATTGATGAAGTTACACATGACGAAAATATTCAGGATTTTTCGGTAATAAATGATTTTTGTTAGTTGAAAAAGATTTTGAAAAGGTAAAACCGATCCCTAATTCAGTGTTAATATTAGAAAAATTATTTTATCTTCAAGATAAATTTAGATCTCAAATGAAATACGAAATCATAAATTTAGGAACATAACTAAATCCTCAAACTATAAATCTAGGAATAGATTGCACTCCCGTAGAAAAAACAACATTTATAAAATTGTTTAAAGAATTTAAGGATGTCTTTGCATGGACATATGATGATTTGAAAACCTTCAACACACAACTCATGCAACACATAATTCCAATTAAACAGGAGTCAAAACCTTTTCAACAAAAACTAACGAAATATCACCCGCCATTAGAACCAACAATGAAGAAGGAACTAAGTAAAATGTTAGCTGCCAGGATTATTTTTCCCATCCGACATACTCAGTGTGTAGCCAACTGAGTTCCAGTTAGGAAGAAAAATGGAGATATTAGATTATGTGTGGATTTTATAAATCTTAATAAGTCTTTCGAAAAGGATAATTACCCAGTTCCTCCCATGGAACAAATTCTTCAAAAGGTTTCTGGGTCTAAGATGCTGTCACTTCTTGATGGTTTCTTAGGATACAACCAAATATTGGTTTCTCTATATGATCAATTGAAAACAACTTTTAGAACTCCATGGGGAACATATGCTTACTGAAAGATGCCCTTTGGGTTAATCAAAGTTGGGGCAACTTTTCAACGGGCATGGATATTGCTTTTAGAGGCTTAATTAATCATTCAGTAGTTGTCTATTTGGATGACATTACTGTATATTCTAAATATCGACCTGATCATATTAATCATCTTAGAAAGGTATTTGAACGATGTAGAAAATTTGGAATATCCTTCAATCCTAAGAAAACAATATTTGTTGTCTCAGAAGGTTTTTTATTAGGTTGTGTAGTTTCAAAACATGGGATCATGATTGATCCTGAACGAACCCAAGCCATTTCAAAAATAACTTACCCTTCTAGCAAGAAAGCAATGTAATCATTTCTCAGTAAAATAAATTTTGTTAGGAGATTCATCCCCAGTTTCTCTAAAATCATTCGTCCTTTGCAGAAAATGATTAAGAAAGATGCTATTTTTAATTGGGGACAAACTAAAAAAGAGTTATTTTAGAAAATTTTAGAATCCATTTTAGAAGCTCCTAGTCTTTTAAGCCCATATTTTAACAAAGATTTCATATTGTATACTTTCGCTTCTCACATCTCATATGCAGCAGTTTTAACCCAACTAAATCAACAAAATAACGAAGTGCCAATCTCCTTTATGAGTTCAAATTTTAAAGGTGTTGAGATTAATTATCATGAAGTTGATAAGCAAGCTTTTGTTGTTTTTAAAGCTGTCAAACACTTTTGCCCATATTTATTGAAATCTAAAATGAGAGTAGTAGTTCCTTATCCTTCAGTTAGAAATTTGTTACTGCAGAAAGATTTAGGTGAAAAAAGAGCACCATGGATGACAACCATTCAAGAAAACGACTTGGAAATTAAACCTTCAACGATAGTCAAAGGTCAAGGATTATGTAAACTAGGTACTGAAGCTGCTCATCTACCTCATAATGATGCTGAAGCTGTCATTGATGAGGTTTTACTTACAAAGGAAATCTATTTCTATCCTCCACGATAGGATTCCTGGTATACAGATATAAGAATACTTTTGGAAATAAAAACTACCCCTGATTACCTAGAACCTAGGAAAAGGAGAGCACTTAGATTGAAATCTGCTCCTTATTTATTAATTGATAACATCCTTTTTAGGAGAAATTTAGATAGAGTATTGCTTCGATGTCTAGACAAAGATGAAACAGAGGTAATTCTGAAAGAGTTACATTTTGGACCAGCAGGAGGTCATTTTGGTGGAGAAACTACTGCGCATAAGATTCTTAGGGCTAGCTATTATTGGCCTACCTTATTTCGAGATTCATATGCTTTTGTTAGAAAATGTCAGGAATGTCAGCTTGCTGTAGGAAGGGTTAGAAAACATCCTTTCCCTTTACAACCTATTTCAGTAGAAAGACCTTTTTGAGCAATGGGGTATTGATATAGTAGGACCAATAAACCCTCCCTCTTCTAAGCAACACAAGTATATAATAACTGCAACTGATTATTTTACTCGTTGGGTAGAAGCTACACCATTAAGGGTTGTGAACACCAATCAGGTTATATTATTTTTAGAATCCTTTATCATAATGAGATTTGGTGTTCCAGATTCCCTTGTCTTTGATAATTCTTCATACTTTTCATCAATTGAGTTAACTCAATTTCCCTTAGATAAAGGAATAAGAACCAGGTATTCAGCTAACTATCATCCTCATGGAAATGGTTTAGCTGAATCAACGAACAAAAATTTATTGAAAATTCTCAAAAGAACTGTTTCAGCTCACCATCGTGATTGGCATACATAATTATTTAATTCTCTTTGGGCAGACAAGGTAACTCCTAAAGCTGCAATAGGTAACTCGCCCTTTTTCTTGGTGTATGGAACTAAATCTATTTTACCACCGAATTTATTTTTACCTTCATTAAAGTTAGCTCAGTCTGTTCAAGATGAAGATTGTCTAGCAATGGAAAAAATGGTCAATAATTTGTTAAAACTCGAGGAAGAAAGAGAGAAGTCAAAACAAGATTTTACAAAACATCAACAAATTGTGAAGTCTTGGTTTGATCAATCCTCAAGTTCCAATCGAGAATTTCAGGTGGGAGAATTAGTTTTAAAATGGGATAAAGTTCATGAGGAAAACGGAGATCATACTAAGTTTCAGAAACTTTGGTTAGGTCCCTTTGTTATTGCTGAAAAGATAGGTCCAAGTACCTTTCGTTTGCAAACACTAGAAGGTCAGTTCGAAACATTCCCAGTGAATGGGCTGATCCTGAAAAAATATTTCTGTTGATATTTTAGACCCTAAAATGTATATAAATGTATATAATTTGTTTGTTGTTTGTAAATAATTTTATATTTTTGTATAAAATGGTTTATATTTTGTAGAAATAAAGGATGATGATGAATTCATAAAGCTTATGTAACTTTCAAACATCATTCCACTATTACGACTAGTTCTTATTTTCTTAATCAAATATTTCACTCGCATTAAAAACTGTCAAACTTTTGTATATATAATCAGTCATTAATTTATAGATGTCAATTGAAGAGATAAATGTAAATAAATAAATCTTCTATTTTAAAATGTCAGTTTGTTGATTAGTTTTAAAATTATGATATTAGATAAAATCTTCAAAATTAGTTCAGAATGATCAAAGTTTCTTAAGTCTATTAAGGACCTACAATTATTTTATTTATAAGTATTACTCAGATTATTCCTCACCATTTTATTTTTCTTATAATAGTTGGGATAGCTAATTAATGTCTTTTTCGAAACTTGTACTTTGAAAAACTCTTATGGATCTCCCCTATCAGTCTTCTAAGTTATTTACAATCTGAAAACTTTTTAGAATCTCTTCGAGTCCATAAAATGCTAGAATGAAAGATAGAAGGTCTTAGTAATAAGCCGATCTGATCAGAATCATACATATCACTGGTATGACATTATTAGGAAACTAATAATGGCTCTTTATTAAATAATCAAGAGATAAGGGGTCTCATCAGGAGCGAGCTGATTCATTTTTCAGTGATATTAGTGACTGACATTACCGTTTGGTCACCATGATGGGTAATGATCTCTCATTCTATAAGATTTATTTAAAAAAGAAAGAAAATAAAAGAAAACATAATTTTGATTGAAGAATAGGAGGTCTCATCACGAGCTGGCCTAATCATGATCATCAGTGTTGTCTAGGATAACTTCATTTTTGATGACCAGGGTGATGGCTTTTTGGTTAAATAATCAAGAGACAAGAGGTCTCATCACGAGCCGACTTTATTATTCTAGACAGTTCTCATGAATGATACTATCACATTGGGACACCATACCTAGATAGTAGTCTTCAGTCAGAATTATTGTTTAAAGTAAAGGAAAGTAAAGAAAAATATTATGCTTATGGGACAGATTCTGGAAATTTTTCAGAAAAGTAAATTTCTGTACCCTATACTCATGGTGCAGATTATTTTTACTATGAAGTACTTTGTTTTGATCTGGACATTTCTGAGCTCATCTTTAACAAAATCATTTATTTTAATGGATGGGATATCTCTGAATTGTACTTATGAATATAAATCAGAATAATTGTTTTTATTTAGATAGAGAATTTTTGGTTGCTTTTTTATAGATTTTAAGATTTTGTTTATATTATCATTTAAAACTGTATGAGCAGAGATAACTGGTTCGCCCAGGTCATCGCCATTTGTTGGTAGTCAGCAACAACCCCTTCATTTTTTCTATTATGATGAAAAAATGATCATCCCTCTTCTCTGATTTGATTTTTTTTTAAAGATTATAAAAGAGTGCCTTCAGAATCTTTGATTCTGAAGGTACTCTCAATTATAGAAGAGGGCTGATCGTATTAGAAATTTATGAAAACACTTTCATACATTTGACAAATTAGCAGCTGTCAGTCTTGTAAATTTTATATATGATCAATTTTATCGATTATATATATTGATTTAGGAGATTTAAGGTATAGTATGCTAATTGGGTTTTAATGTACATTTTGAATTTGTTTAAAACTTGGTTTTGATAAGATATTTATTATCATAAGTTTTTTGAAATCCTTATAACTACAGGTGATTTATTAATTAAAATATTTTCATTAAACCTAAGGTTTAAATTTCACATACAACTTAATCTTTTCATATCATACCATTGCTTTGTAAAATTGTACATATATATCAAAAAATAGCTAGAGTGTGAATGAATGTATATTATTTCGAAATTTTCATGTGTCACATAAATATAATCATAATAGTTTTATGAGCTTTGTATCCTATCACATCTTGTTTTGGGTCATAAGTGATTAGGATTTCATAAAGTATTTAAAACTATATTTCGAAATAAACTTACATGTATATATATGGTTTGAGTATGAATGGTGATTGCTATTCAGTTATAATTTCAGAAACCCTAGAAACATTACGGATTATTATGATAAATCCACATCATCCTGTTTATGAACATGATTGCCTTCCATGTGTAAATTGGGGTTATTATCAATTGATAGTTATGATTAAGGTACAGGATTCATATGGCTAAATTGATAACATCTGTTACAAGGATCGTTGCATAAAGATTGAATTCGTATTGGTATGAGGATTTGGTTAACACCTATCGATTTAATTGACAGCTATAGGTTTAATGATAAAATTGTATCAGTGGAATTCAATTCCATAAATGAATGATAGCCATTCCTATTCATGATGTTGTACGAGGCCATCATTCCAGACTAGGTGTTATTATTGTTTCGATTTATAATCCCTGAATTGAATGAATTATGATATGAAGGATTATTTAGAGTTTGAAATTTTTACATACTGCTTTCTGAATAATTCAGTTAGTCATGGCTAGTCTATCCATTTATTATAGCGAAAAACACTGGCTGTTGTTCTCATCATTTCCAAATTTGGTTAACAAGGCGAAAATTGGGGTTCTCGTTTCTGTCACATATGAATCAGTTGAGGATTTGACATTTCGTGTAATGCCTTTTACTTGGGTGCCTATTCCTTTGATTTTCATGACTTCATTCATTTCAATCCATAAACAGAGTTGTAGTGAGGAAACAATGGCTCCTCTCAGCCGATTTGAAATTTCAGGACCTGAGCTAGTTGAAGCCGACAAGAAATCCGCTCTATTGTTCAAAAAGATTGGATGGGGTCAGTTTTTCACATGTTTTAGTGGCCATAATGTAGAGGTTACCAAATGATTTTCTATGAGTTTTAAGGAAAATGTAGCTCAGATTGGGGATTTTAAGTTTATAATTGATGAGGATAAGATTGCAGAAGCTACGAAGCTTCCTGAAACTGGAGAACGATGGCTTAAAGGAGGAAAGGTTGATAAGAAGAGATGTCAGTCTTTACTATTTCCCTTACCTGCCAATGCAAAGTTGAATATTGGGGTTTCGGTTAAATTTTTAAAACCAGAATGGTGAGCATTTTATGAAATCCTGGTTAGGTATGTATCTTCTGATGGCCAATTCTATCATCTACAATATTATCATCTGCGACTACTATTAGCATTGAAAGGTTCTAAGCTCAATATTCCATTTTACTTACTGCAAAGTCTGAAGAAAATGGCACATTCGGTGCAAAATACCATAGGCAATCCTGATAGGAGTTTGTTCCAGCATGGTTTGATTAAAATTTTAATCCAACATCAGCTGTCTCTTAGCTATAAATCTTGGGATGAGTTTTTGGTTGAAAGTAAACTAGGGCCAATGTAGTATTGGCCAAACCCTCCCCCTAAAACTCGTAGGAAGCGTAAAGCTCCAGCAAAATCTGAAGTTGATGATATTCATAAGGCTGAGTTAAGGGATAAAAAACTATAGGAAGCAAATCCACCTATAGGTACTTGTATTAGTAATGATGGAATTATGAAGGTCGATCCTTATTATGCTGAGACAAATGTGGGCCAATCCTTATCTCACAAATGCTTCAGTACACCTACAAAGGTGGAGGGTAGATTGACCAAAAATGAAGATGTTGATGTTGTTAATCATGAAAACCCCTCTGAGTTGTGTATTCTTAAAAAACATGGTGATGAATCCATGCAAACACTTGAACCGTTAGCACAGGTTTGTTGCGACAAAGGGGGTTTTGAGACAAAAGGTTTTGTGTTCATTCGTACACGAAGAGTTACTAGAAGCATGAATAAAATAACTATAGCCTTTGTATCTGCAACCACTCAACAGAATGCTCAACCAGTTATTGTCCATCTTGAGGATGATTTTTCATCTTTGGTTCCCGAAACCATGCATATGGATGAACCTATTCTCATAAAGAATAATTGTGGAAAATCATTAGCCAAAAATTTTATTGAGCCAGGAAAGTTTGAAACAGCTCCATCATGTATGGATGCTTGTGGTTCTGGCTCTGAGCCATCGTTTATGAGCATTCCATCACTGGATCAAGATGTGGATGATCTTGATTCTTCTTAGTCAGATGATTCATGTCGTGACAAGGAAGAATAAACCCTCCAACAAGTCCTTGACAGGGTATACGAAACCAAAATCGCAGAATTGAAAAATGAATTAAAAGAGTGTCAAGCAAATGCAGCCTTGAAAGATGAAGAAAATAAAACATTCAAGGAAGAATTACTAAATTAGGTTAATAGATGGAAGGAAATGAACTTGAAGAATAATCGATACAAGAAAGCCAAAAAATCAATGATAGACACAAACTAGCACTTGCTTGAGCAAGTAGATCAACGTAAGCTAATAATCATCAAGCTCAAAGCTAAACTTTCTGAAGCCAGAAGAGTAATCAATTTACAAAATAGAACCTGATGTTGTTTCTATTTTGGTTATATGGTTTATCTCTCTTTTGACAGGTAATAAAAGTTTTTTTAAGAGCATACCTGGAAAATCATAGATTTTGCAGGCATGCATATAATATGTTTGCTTTATTGTTATTTCTCTTAGCATGATTTTAATAAGAGTTTTTTTTTTTGTTTATACAGGTGTACATGGTATTTCTATCCTCAGCAAACACAAGATGCTTCAGATCACAGCTGGCATATGTTAATCCTTCTGGAAGGATTGGAATTTCAAAATGGCCATGAATATGTCAGTTCCCTTGAATCAGGAGATAATACAAGCTAGTCGTTTTATTGATAGTTTTATTCAATAGTAATGTTTGTGACAGGTGTCTTTTTATTTAAGAGATTCGATGCACTTAAATAGGGATAAGACCCCTATGATATGGATAGCACTTATTAGAAACTGAAGGGAGAGACCAGTAGTGTTATATAAACTAGTAATTTCGATGCAATAGGGATGGAGTAGTTGAAGAAAAACATTATTGAAATATCATTTCAGTACTATTTTTATCTTTTACTCGGGTTTTATCTTTGGAGGAGGAATGTGACTGGAAATTCTCAGACTGGTATCATTGTTCGTTACTATTTTGAATACTTTTATAATATATTTCAATATATCATCTTCTAGTTATACTATTGATGCAGTTATACTTGGTTATGCTTGTATTCATTATCTGATATTACACTCTATCAACACAATATTGCTATTTGAATGAGTATGTTATTATAATTGAATTAATCAGTATTTTTATTGAAAATTTGAAACATAATAATATACAGATTTATGTTTGTTTTGATTTCATTTGTATTTTTACAATGTTTTCATTATGAAAATTATCTTCTATTCAAATATTTACTGTTGTTTATTAATTGTTAATTAATAAAACATTCCAGAAAAGTTTAAAGTAATTTTTTATTTTAATTTTTCTGTTGTGGTAAATATATAGCAGAATGATTTAGTGTGAATGGTTTAACTATTTTCATTTAAATCTTACTCATTTATCTTTTTGTTTACTTGAAATATTAATTGATAATTGATATGATATTCAAATTGCTCTCAACTTGGATAGAATAATTTAGTTAGTGTTATTTTAGTATAGTTTACATTTAACAGTTGTTAAATAGAATTAGGTTAATTTCAGAATAGTTATAAGAGACTTTTAAAATTTTGAATATTCGAAACAAAATCCTCAAAAAATGAAGAGTTTCATTAAGAAAGAAATTTTAGGATAACTTAGGTCTTAGAAAACTAATTTTAGGGTTTACTTAAATAAAAATAAGTTTACGATAAATTTTTACTGAATTTTAATTTCTCTTTAAGAGAAAATTCAGTCGGTAGGAGGACCATAACCTGTGAGATTTTGCTATCCCAAACACACTAGAAGCTACTTTAAGCAACTTGTGTGGGATTAATCTCCTTAGTTGGCCTAGGTCAGAAATTCGGGCTAACATGGCTATTTTACGAAATGGGCAGAGGCAATGCCTACTTTTAAATCCGACGAGAAAACAACAACTTTCTTTGTATTCAATCAGATTGAAGGTTCCCTAAAACACTATAGATGGGCATGTTATGAAATACATTCATTATCCATCCAGCTTGCCATTTTTACCTTTTAATATGTCAATTGCTGTACGCGCCTTTGCATATATGCAACCTACGTACATACGTGACTTTTCCTATACCATGTCGCGTACTGTACGTGATTATTTATCATTGCAACCTGCGTACATATTTGTACGTGGGTTTCCCTTAGAGCAACTCATGTGTCATACGCGGGTTGCCAGTATCAATACTCGCGTATGCTTTTCTTTGACATTAAAAATAATAAATTATGATTATTTGAGATTTGTTAAGCCCTTAACTTTAACCATGTTAACTGTCTCAACCTCCTCAACCCTCGAAACTACCTTATTTCACTAAGTATAAATAAAGGCCTTGGGGAGGGTATTAATCAATCATACTTGGAGAGAAAAGTTATGCTGGTGGTATCTATTCAGAAGTCTTTGTAGCATCAGAACTCAGAATCCTTTGGTTGCAGAGGAGTCCTTGTTTCATGCATTGGGTTCTAATCTTCACTCATTCACTATTGTTAATAAAGAGAATCCTTATTCCAAATGTGTTTTGAATGTCTTTCATGTGTTATGGTTTATTGAATATTTATGATTAAGAACTCCATAAACTGTTTATCTAACGTGTCTTATATAAATGTATAAGCTTGCACTTGGAGGATTTTCTCTTTACAGGTGAAGGAGAAACATCCCTAAAAGCTTTGGAGGAGAAGCAGAGCGGAAGAAGACAAAGCTAGGATCAATCGTCATAAATCGGGTGAGTCTATCCTATCTTCTTGTTTATTTTATATACTTTAAAGTTGATTTCCTGCAAGTTTTAAGAGTATGTTGGTAACCCCAGACCTTTGGTTATAAGGTGTTTCTTCCTGAACAAAAATATCCTCTTGAAGAACCAACTGTATATCACAAATTGTGGCTTTGTTTGGTGATTTCCTCACAATTTAGGTAAAGGAGGATGTTACGCACAAAACCCATGTATTTTATTTTAAAAATTCATTTCCATATGCCCGCAAATAGAGATGCAAGTGAAGGTGTTCTTATCTTGGATGCATGTTGGGACGACGTAGACTACCTCACAGTATTTTGGTAATAACTTCTTTGTTTCATGCCCGATTTGAATGATTCCAAAGACAAAAGAAAGTGGATTCATAGGGATACTTCCAGTAGAAATAGTTTTTAAAAATTCTATGGTATGTTATATCATATAATCTGAATAACAACCTGGATCCTAATGTTGTTTGTGAGTTTCAGCCTAGACCAACGATCACTATTTTGAGTACAACGTTTTCGTTAAAAGATGGATTGATGTGATTCCAATTAGAGATTAAAATATATTCATATAGATATATCCAATATAAATAAGTTTTGAATACAAGAAGAATTAATGGGTCAAATATGCCAATGAACAATTGAGAAAGTATATTTTTTTAGAGTGCATATTTATGATAGGTAGTCAGTATTTTGGGAATATCTCCTTCGTACGATATCAAAATCAAATGATTCAAAATGTGTTGTAAACTATATTGATAGGAGAGTATGCAGTAGAAATATGTTTTTAAAATTCATCCATTAGGTCTCCCAAAATGTGTCTTTCCCAACTATGTTCTTGAGCTTCCTACTCCACCGTCAGTCAGTATTTTGACCTTATCTTTTTCTTTTTAGAACCAAATCGAAGAATTAAAATTGTATTGGAAACTAGAATTAAAGGGATACTTTGGATAGAAACAGGTTTTAAAAATAATCCTTTATCGTCCCTAAAAATAGGACCGTCCCGACTGTGTTTTAGCAAATTTTAACAAGCCAAAATGTCAAAAAAATGCAATAGATTTGCGTTGTTTCAGCATTATAATTTCACCATTTTTTTCAGCTTAAAATGAAAAATCAGACTATTTTTATTTAACAATTGAAAAAGGTTTTATCAAATGGAGATAATGAATTTCAAAATAAAGATGAAATCAATTAAGCATGTTGCAAAACATTAATTATTCATTCCTAAAAAATTTAGGAAACATCCTACTTTCTGATCCTCACGATTGCACAAAGCACAGAGGAGAGCATACTTATTCTAGGTGAAAGCAAAGACTAGAAATAAAATCCTACCTACTCTATGCTAATTGGGAATTAGAAAACAATTACATGTAATCAAATAGCTAGTGTAGCCATACACGCAACAGTAATAGGAATGTATTATCTTTTAATCCCATGAATGAACAATGGAAATATACAAAGATGAAGGAATTTAATTGTTGTGGATGTGATCTAACTAAATAAAAAGAAAAACTAAATTGTTCTAACCTCATTCTCGCTTGAAACCATCATTCGATAGGGCTTTCGTAGGCATAGTTTTCACTCCTCAGATCATGCTGCAACTCCGCGTGGGCCTCCTTGATCTCCTGTTCAAATACTTGTTCACCTTCAAATGCACAGGAGTTTTTGGATGATGATTCCTCATTTGATTATGGAAGAGTAGTTAAATCTCTTATTGCTTCCAAGACCTCCTCTTCTTGGGAAGAGGAAAATACAGCTTTTTCCAAGGAATGAGTGAGTAGTTCCAGACTTATACTCATTATTAAACCATGTTGAAAAATGGATTATTACAGCACCCAAAACTGAAATTTGAAAATCTTAAATAAAAACAAACCATTTATGTAAAAAAAAAAACACTCTAAAGAAATAAATAACTCTTCACCATTGCGGAAATTAAAAACTCTTGCAAAAAATTGAAATTTACACTACTAGACTCGCATGTATTGAAATATATACTACTACACTTGCATGAATTGAAATCTACAATACCACACTTGCACGAATTGAAATCTACACTACCACACTTGTAGGAATTGAAATCTATGCTACCACACTTGCAGGAATGAAATCTACACTACCACACTTGGAGGAATTGAAATCTACACTTCAATCCATCGTGCTTCCCCAGCAACGGCACCAAAATGTTGGGCCAAATTAATGTCATTTTAATTCTGTTGTAGTAATTGCCCAGCCATTTAATTTGTCAATCCGAGGTTCGTAGTCTTATGAAGCACTTGCAAACTATATGCAAGACTGAAGTGAAATTAAGCTAATCTAACCCCCCATGAAACTAAGACTAATCTAATCTAACCTCCCTTAAACTGAAATAAGCAATCGCTAATCTGATGTTCGAAGATGAAACACACAGCTAAAAGTAAATTGTATAAAAGAAAGACAACATATGAAGAGAAACAAGACAACACATGTGATCTCACATTAACAATAAAACAATCTTAAATTACATCAGAAGAATCAATCATAAATCATGAAAGCATCAAACCAAGATTATGAACAAAAGCTAAGAATTCCCTTCTCCATATTACAAAGTCCAGACTAACTTCTACAATCTACTATTCTCTAAGATAATCTAAGATCTAAAATATTATAAGATAATATCCCATCACAAATGAAGAGAGAGAACTCTCTTTTATACATGAACTTCTTTGAGAAGAAAATAACCATCTCATAATGAGAGATCCACTATTCTCTCAACCACTCAACTACTTTCCTATTATTACAAGATATGATCCCTTCAAATCCTCCAGATATCTTTCACAAATTCTCCACATGTCTCTCAACCAAATCTCCATGATCTTCTCCTTAGAATATTCTTTGCATAACTATCTCCTTGAAATGATGGAGGAGATATACGTGAATTCTTTTCTTTGAATTAATCATTCACATATTCCTACACATTACAAAGCTCATCCATACTTTGAGATATTAGTGAAAAACATGTTAATTTTCTAATATTTAATCATAAATTCACTTATAATACTAAAAATAAATAAAGTGGAAATAATAAGGTGAAACCCACATATATGTATGGAAATTGTTAATGGGACGATGAAATGTGAGGAATAGTGAAAGATAAAGTGGATGAAAAGGGGACATTTTTGCATCCCAACAGTTTTCAATTGTCATCTCATCGTATCCAGATCATCTCATCATCATACACAGAGAACAACCCAGATGCATATCATAGACCACTTGCATTATACCAACATAGTAGCATGACATGACTTATTATGTCAGCAAGGAAAATTGAATCTTCCACTATGCGAGAATCTCCTAGGAGCACACCAAGTGCATTACATATCACATTCAAATTATGTTCTACAAACATAGCAGCACACCAAGACTCATTACATCTCAACAACGACATGTGTCTACCACTGTGTGAGAACCACCCATGTGTAGACCAAGTGCCTCGTGACCTCTCATCATGTCTAGCATGGGAACACACATAAGGACTAATTACATCATAGAACAACGTGTGTACCACACTAGGATTTTTACGTTCAAGGAAAACCTCAAGGACTTATTACATATAAGGAAGCTTGCGTACCATGGTGGGACTAATTAGATGCAAAGAAAAACCTTTAGGACTCATTACATCTAAGGAAAACCCATGTATCATGACATGACTGATTATATCCAAGGACGATCTGACATGACTGATTATGTTCGAGAACAACATGCGTACCACGCTAGGAATTTTACATTCAAGGAAAAGCTATACACATTCCCATGTGATATCTCATGCATCTGCGCTTTCTAGTCTCTCGTCATCTCTAGCATGGGAGCACACTAGGAATCATTATTCCACCAAGACAACCTGCATCTTTGACCATGCTCAAAACCATCACCCCTTCTTTCTAGGGACCTCATTCTTGATCACACCAAGTCTCTCTTTGAAGTACTAGAACTTCACTCTAGATAGTGTTTTGGTCAACACATCACCTATCTACTCATCCGTCGCCATGTATTGGAGCTTCACTTATCCTCTATGCACCATATCTTGGATATAATAGAACTTGATCTCGATATGATTCGACTTGTCATGGAACATTGGGTTCTTCAAAAAATTCATGCAAATCTAGTTGTCACAAAATATACAAGTGACCCCTATTTGGAGATCAAACAAATCAGACATTAGATTCCGAAGCTATACTGAATCATAACTGGCTGAGCAAGATGAAATATAATTTTCCTTGCATCTACTTATCTCCACATAGGACTATTTCCTACTAAACCAGGATATCATGCTGGATCCCAAACTGAAGGAGAAACCTAAAGATATATTCCTTCCCAATATCAATCAACATAATCATGCACGCTAATCTTCTAATTAGCATCATACTTGAGCCCATAATCAACAATACCATTTAGGTACCTCAATATTGTTAATATTTCATATGCTAGACTAGATATCATTAGTGTTCAATCTAAATGCACTACAGCAGCATATGAAAAATCGCCAGAAGAAACACAATCACAAGATAGACACAATATTTATCCTAGGAAACCATTTAGGGGAAGAAAACCCAGCAAAAGTTCCTCTCTATAAGATGTATAAGATAAAAACCCAAAACATGTATTCTCCTCCTTGCTGGTATGTCTCTCTCTTTCTCTCCTATGCACTACTCAAGTGAGTTATTCTATGTTATAATGAGGAACACAACTCCTCTATTTATACACATTATGTCAACTAACGTTTACCCTCAACAAGTCAGCCCCACTAAACTATCCCAACCTACTTCACCTAGTAAGACTCAAAACAATATTTTATATTATTCATTGGGGTACTAATGACTCGAATTACAGTGGCGGCTTTACCTCATGACTCTATGATGACCAATTACAATAGTAACATCCCTACAGAGGAATAGTAACATCTCCCTTGGGTTACATCAGTAAAATACACTTAGAAAATTATCTGAAGTTACAATTTCTCAACACTCCCCCTTAACGAGAAGGGTATTCTATTGACAACATCATCATAGATTATAGGAGTAACGAGACAGAGTATCTTCAACAGTATCGATGTAATACATCTATATGCCATAGGAACAATTACACTTCAATGTTTTCTGCAATAGTTGATCACTTAATCCTTTTGCAACAACACTTCGATCTTCTAATCCTTCGTAGTAGCACTTCAATCTTATTGATCCTTTGTAGTAGAAGCACTTCAATCCTTTCGATCCTTTGCAGCAACAATTTGATCTTCCTGATCCTTTGTAGTAGCACTTTGATCTTCTCAATCCTTTGCAGAAACACTTCAATCTTATTGATCCTTTGCAACAACACTTTGATCCTTTCGATCCTTTGCAACAGTGCTTTGATCATCTCTATCCTTTGCAGTTGCACTTCGATCTTTTCGATCCTTTGTAGTTGCACTTCAATCTTTTTGATCTTTTGCAGCAACACTTTGATCTTCTTGATCCTTTGTAACTGCACTTCGATATTTTTTATCCTTTTCCGCCACACTACCTGTAGTACACATGATCTGTTTGCGGGACGATCAATCCCTATCACTTTAGGACATAGGTCCAAGGATGATGCAATCTTCCATTAGCCTACTCCCCCTTAACGAGGAGGGTTGATAGTATCAACTAGCTGAATCATCTACAACTAAATGTAGATATCGACCACACTTAGATGTACTCCCTGTCATTCATAAGGACTCATTGTAGAGCATCCTCAGCTTCAAAGATAGGGACAATCCTAAGTAAGTCTTATACTACGACATCTACATGTAAATGTAGGCATAATCTCCATACAAGAGTACTATCTACAGAGAATATTTTGACCACACCTAGGTGTTGGCCCTCATCATAGGAAATCCTCAGTCTGTTAGAGCTAGGACCACTCCATGCGAGTGTTATACTAAAAAGTCCATGAGGACTCATCATAGAGCATCCTTACGACTAAATCAAGGACCACTCCCAAGCGAGTGCTATTCTATGGAATCTACATATAAATGTAGGTACACTCTCCATACAAGACTAATGTTTGCAAATTAGTTCTCATCCACACCTAAGTGCTGACCCTATCATCCGTGAGGATGCATCGTAGGACATCCTCAACTTGAAATCTAGGACAATTCGCAAGCAAATGTTATACTATAGTATCCACAAATGAATGTGGGTACTCTCCATGCGAGAGTAACGTCTGCAGGCCCATAATTAGCTGGTAAGGACCACTCTCATGAACATAGTGTTATACCTGCAAGACCATCCTCAAGAGAGGATATTATCATTCACTAGTGAATGTTGTACCACTAGTGGAAAATGAGACATTAGTGACCAGGAGACCAAAACTTTTGGTCACCACAGTTTTTTGAAGGGGTAAATGACCAAAATTGATAAATTTAAGTGAGCTAACTAAAAAAGACCAAGATAAATGACCAAATTTGGTCATGGGATATTTAGACTAAAAATGACCACATAACAATTGGTTATTTTTAGTTGTGTCACTCCAACAATGGAAAATTACAGTTTTGACAATGAATTTGTACAATTTACTAAATTCTAAAATAACATATGGATTCAGAGGGTTCTTGGAAACCATCTGTCGTATTAGAATTTAGCAAATTCTAGACCCCCTCATGTGTCACAACTTAGATTTTGACAAAAGTTTAACTATGATGATAAAAAATTCTTGATACACTACTAAACTAGGAGTGGTTTTGAAACAATTTTTAAGACAATAATTTAATTAGGTCTCTATCCTACCGAATTTTTTCTTTTCCTTTTCATTTAATTATTATGTCTATGTGCAACATAGATATATATGAATAGATCTATCTTTATATTAATCAATCCGTACTTTCATCAAATTTTTCTTTCAAATTAGTGTTAAATGTTATAATCGAAGAAAAATAAATTTATGTTTTTTTAATTGCTAATTTATAAAACATCTTATTGTCCAACCAACTGTTGACATTTGAATTGTGAATTGTTCCTCCAACGTTGGCGACAGGGTGGCATATATAGCATTGGGTACTGGATTTTGGACCATGACTCCATGAGAAGGATAATATTTTCAGATATTCTTCCATTAAATGGATAATAAATGAAGACACCATTGATAATAGTAATTATCACGCAAAAGTCTCACACACTTACCGAATTTCACTACTTGTACTCCTAGCGTCAAATACACCCCAATTTAATGGGGAATAAGAAGGTTGATGGCCCTCCTGCCTCCATTCTGTGCAATCCATTGTACACATTTGTTCATGTCCCAAAATCCACATTTTAACCATTTCATACTGTGTGAAATGTACCACACGCCCTAATGTGGGTAATTAATGTAACACATTGCAGGATCACGATCGACAAGAATTTTCTTCCTTCCTCCATCAATTCTACTTTATCTTATTGGGATACCCATCTTGATTATTGTCGTTTTAGTTGTGTTTCAGTGAATGATGGATTAATTCATTTTTGCATGGATGAATGGAAGACTAGTATTTGATCATAGTAGACATGGGTCTGGTGAAGGTTTGAGTGAGAAATTTGTGCAAGACTGGGAACATACCTTTATTTTGTAGTGTTGAGTGGGGAGGAGTAATTGAAGTTGAGAAATGGTGACCTACGTAGAGTATCAATAGGGTTTGTGAAAGTGTCCCACGCAGTGCTTGAATTATTGTTCTTCAAAGTAAAATTGGCATTGTCGTCCATAACAGCCAAAACAACACCACCATTAACAATATTCTCCTGCCGTACAGTTGGGAAATTTTCATCCTACAATACAAGGTTCCCATTGTTCTTGAAATGGAGGAAAGCCTTGGAACTAAACCTACAGTCCATACCATTGTGGGGACTTTAATGCTATTGTATGCAATTCCCACAAAGTACATTCCATCAATTTCACTCAACCAGAACCCCCTGCTGAACTTATTTCTTGTAGAATGCCAAAGCCATTGATATGAAGGTCTCAAGATTGAACCCGGCTACAACTTTCCATTGTATTTTTCTGTAAATATAGTACTGAAAATCAAATTTGATAGAAAAGCATATAAATTATTGTGGGTATAGTTTGACCCAAAGATAACCCATATGAACCAAAATTTTCATAGCTTGGAATTGATTAATGGAATCTCCTCATAATGAAATGAATGGTTTCAATGTTCAGAGTGTAAGCCACACCCAAATTCTGACCAACCAAAAGAGTATCAATAGGTTTTGTGAAAGTATACAGTAGTCAAGAGGGGTTCAGAGGGGCTTGGTTCTATGCATGACTTGTAAAAAAGAAGGGGGAAGGGTACATGGTGGAGTACAGAGACCTTGTGAATGATTAGTATGACACAAAACAACTGAGGGAGAGAGTAGATGAGCTTTAGATAAGGCCAAGCCCTATGAAGCAGAGTAAATATCAGTTTATTTTGTAGGAGGAATTTGATTCTTATGAGAATGATGTGTGTGGTCATGAAGGTACTTAAAAACCACGAGTATATAATATACTTCTTATAGACAAACTAAGAGATGATATTTAATCATGCCAAACTACGCCCCCATATCGAATTCATAGATGACAATTGGGTTGAAGCTTCCAAGGTATGCACATTACTTCTCTTCTTTCACTTCATGGGAATTGATAGTGTTTTTTTAATGAATGACATAAATTTTTCCCTTTGATTAGTCCTCAAATGGATAAAGTGCTATTAAGTTTTTTGTTTTCTGATTTTTCTGTAGTCTTTATTTCTTATTTCTTCCATTGTCTAGGATACCCTATTCATGTCTGGAGATTTTTTTTGAACACATTAGGTCCAAGTATCCTATCCTAGTCTGTCATAATTTTAGGTTTGTCTGTGGACTTCTAAGTGGATTTTTCTTTGTTGGGACCTCTGTCAATCAGGATGCTGAGGTTTAGATGTTTTCCTTAATCAGAGCTATTATTGATAATCTAGCTAGTGTTATAGATAGGATATTGTTCCTGAGTTGTGAGTATTAGATAGAGAAGAAGTCAATGGGAGGGTTAAGGCTAAGTTTAATGATTGTCACAATGCTTTATCTGTCATCTTAAATTCCCCGGAGACCTTAAAGTTCTTGAGAACACTAAGTGGGGAATTTTTACTTTTATTAGAAGTGAAAGTATTCTAGAATGACTAAACATGCTCCAGTTTTATTATATTATATTATCATATTTTGTGGAAGCTCTATTCAATGTATCATTGGTACTTGGAATTAGCAATATTGTTAGTGAATGTAAAATACAATAATGATTGTTATAGACTCATTCAATTAAGTTAGTTTAGCCAAGATAGTGATAGTCCGATAGCTGATTCATACAAATGATATGATATTTTCATCTTAGTAATGACATGTAGAAGGAAGTAAGACTTCACTCATAAGAGACAAGACTTGATGAATAAGTGTTACAATATTGAAAGGATACAAGCTGGAGCAGGTATGATAGGAACTCCTTATGTTCATACTACTAAGCATTTTCTTCTTCTAATGTGCTTTCAAGTATCCAATCTAATTGTGGCCCTTTTCAGAATGGTATTGGTTTCTCATTTTTTTATTCTGGAAGGTTTATAGTTTTATAGTAGTCAATCATATTACATTCTGATTGTAGTCTCATCATAATGGTATTTTAATGTAGGTCCATTGTCTTCTATTTGGAGAGAATGGGTTGAATGGTGTGTTGAATTCGGAGTTGAAGAAAATGAAAATTTGGTCATTCCTTATGACTGGAGGCCACCAGCTTCGAGGATGGATGAGTGAGACCTTTCCTTCCATAAAATAAATTTTGTAAATCTTGAGTTGCTTGTTTTATTTTATTGGAAATTCTAAATCTTAGGAATGTATTTTTCAGTTGATTTGTATGTTGGTAAACTTATGCTTAGGTTAATAGGGTCCTTCATGTACATGCTACAAATTAAGTTCACTAATGTTGTCTATAGTCAGGTTCATACTAGTAGTTTTTAATCAATCTTTGTGATGTTCAACTAACTTTAATGATCTAGAAAATGCATGCCCAAAAGAGTTTGTTTATATGATTGTGAATGGGTTCTTGTTTTTTCATTATTTATTCACCTATCAGTGGTTGGATTTTATAAGCAAATGAATGTTTCAATCCTGATATGCCATTCTATAATTTATTAACAAAGGATGCTTCAACTAATGGATGGTAATTAAAGTTAGAAGAAAATTTTGTCAAGTTAGTGCAAATATAAAACATACAAGACTTAGAAAACATAGAGGAGAGGAAGGCCCACACTCCATGCTTTTCTATCATGGATTCCTCTTGGTTATATTTTTGAGTCTCCTCTATTTTGCATCTCATCAATTATATTAGTATTTGTGTGTATTCCATACTATTTGATCTTATGTATTATATATAATAGAAGCTAGCTTTATAGGTTGAAGATAGGCACTTTGAATGTGTTGAGAATACACTTGTTCTTAGTTTTTTCCATGTATCTCAATTTTGCTACTGCTTTGTAAGGTTGCTAACCATATGTTGCATTTTTGTTACTATGATTGTTTCATCTTGATACTTTACTAAATATTTTCCCTAGGGAATCCTACGGAATCTTGGCTCTGCAGTGTTTAATAGAGGCATGCCTCCGTAATTCATATTTATTATTTTAATCATTAATGTATATGAATTATTCTGGTTGCTTGTGTCCATCAAACCTCAATTTCCTTTCCCATATCGTAGATGCATGGTTCTCAAATTTCATTGGTTTTATTTATCCATATTTTTATCAATGATTAGTCTTTGTTTGGCTCAGGATGCATACCTAAATTTTAGAGATTTTTATGATGCACAATTTATTAAGATTTATACTATCTTTACAGAATAGTTGCAGGTAGTCTATTAGAATTTCAACTGTGAAATAAGTTATTTTATGCAAGAAGTATTATTATTACTCTTTTATAAAAACATTGTTGTTATTATTATACTATTATTTTAACAATTTTGCATTTTGGCCAATTCATCTAAGTTTGTATTGATCATGATATGCATGAGGTTCAGAACATATTTCCACCAGGGACAAATATCCCAGAGGCTTATGTGAATGGATCAAGTGAAGAACTTATATTTTTGTTGACATCAATAAACATTTGCAAGTGATGATTTTCTCCTTCCTAGAAATGTTTTTGTTGTTTCACAACAAAACACATGCTTATGTTCTTTGAGAAACATATCTGAATGTAATTATGATGTTGCACAGTTGTAGCTGATTTTTTTGTAATATTAATAAGATGAAACTATTGTAATACATACTATGTGTTTTTCTTCATCCACAAATTTTCTTTCTCAAAACAAATCATTTTCAAGCCACTTCTACCTGTTTGAAAGTTGCCTATCTGAAGCTTTTTTGTTTCAAACTTTCTTATTTTATATGAACATGTAATCCTTAATATGTTTTAATGAGATGTTTTGTGGAAGATATGATCAATGTATCATTGGTACTTGGAATTAGTAATAGTGTTAGTGAAAGTAAAATACAACAATGACTGTTATAGACTCATTCAATTTAGTTAGTTTGGTCAGGATAGTGATAGTCTGATAGTTGATTCGTGCAAATGATATGATATTTTCATCTTAGTCATGACATCTAGAAGGAAGTAAGACTTCACTCTTAAGAGACAAGACTTGATCAAGAATTTTAACAAGAGTGGAATGCTACAAGTTGGAGCAGGTCTGATAGGAACTCCTTATGTTCATACTACTAAGCATTTTCTTCTTCTAACGTGCTTTCAAGTGTCCAATGTGATTGTGGCCCTTTTGAGAATGGTATTGGTTTCTCATTTTTTATTTCGGAAGTTTTATAGTTTTATAGTAGTCAAGCATATGGCATTGTTACTGTAGTCTCATAATAATGGTATTTTAATGCAATTCCAATCTCTTCTATTTGGAGAGAAGGGGTTCAATGGTGTGTTGAATTTGGAGTTGAAGCAAATGCATATTTGATTGTTCGTTATGGCTGGAGGATACCAGCTTCGAGCCTAGAGAAGCGGGACCTTTAATTCCATAAACTAAAGTCTATAAATATTGAGCTGCTTGTATTTATTTTATTGGCATTTCTAAATATTAGGAATGTATTTTTCAGTTGATTTGTATGTTGGTAATCTTATGCCTAGGTTAATAGGGTACTTCAAGTACATGCTATAAATTAATTTCACTATTGTTGTCTACAATTAGGTTCCTACTAGTAGTTTTTAATCAATCTTTGTGATGTTTAGCTAACTTTAATGATCTAGCAAATGCATGCCAAAAAGATTTTGTTTATATGATTGTGAATGAGTTCTTCTTTTTGCATTATTTGTGGTTGGATTTTATAAGAAAATGATTGTGTCAATCCTGATATGCAATTCTATAATTTATTAACAAATCATGGTTCAACTAATGGATGGTAATTAAAGTTAGAAGAAATTTTTCTCTAGTTAGTGCAAATATAAAACATACAAGGCTTAGTGAAACATAGAGGAGAGGAAGGCGCACACTCCGTGTTTTTTTATCATGGATACCTCTCGGTTATATTTTCGAGTCTCCTCTTCTTTGCATCTCATCCATTATATTAGTATTTGTGTGTATGCCAGACGGTTTGATCTTATGTAATATATATAATGGAATCTAGCTTTATAGATTTAAGATAGGCCCTTTGAATGTGTTGAGAATACACTTGTTCTTAGTTTTTACCACGTACCTCAATTTTTCTACTGCTATGTAAGGTTGCTAACCATATGTTGCATTTTTGTTACTCAATTCATTTCAGCTTGATACTTTACTAAATATTTTCCCTGGGGCAAGCTACAGAAACTTGGCTCTGTAGTTCTTAACAGAGGCATGCCTCTGTAATTGATATTTATTATTTTAATCATTAATGTATATGAATTCTTTTGGTTTCTTGTGTCCATCAAATCTCAAATTCCTTTCCCATATACTAGATGCATGTTTCTCCAAGTTCATTGGTTTTATTTATCCATCTTTTATCACTCATTAGTCATCAATTTGTTAAGCTTTATACTATCTTTACAACATAGTTACAGGTAGTCTATTAGAATTTCACATGTGAAATAAGTTATTTTATGCACAATGTATTAATATTACTCTTTTATAAAAACATTGTTGTTATTATTATACTATTATTTTCACAATGTTACATTTTTCTCAATTCACCTACGTTTGTATTGATCATGATATGCATGCGGTTTAGAACATATTTCCCCCAGGGAAAAATATCCTAGGGGCTTATGTGAATGGCGCAAGTGAAGAACATGTATTTTTTTTGACATCAATAACATTTGGATGTGATGATTTGCTCCTTCCTAGAATTTTTTTTGTTGTTTCACAACAAAACACATGATTGTGTGCTTTGAGAAACATATCTGAATGTAATGGTTGTGTTGCACAGTTGTAGCTAATTTTTTTTGTAATATTAATAAGATGAAATTGTTGTAATACATCCTATATGTTTTCTTCATCCGCATTTTTTCTTTCTCAAAACAAATCATGTTCAAGCCACTTCTGCCTGTTTGAAAGTTGCCTATCTCAACCCTATTTTGTTTCAAAGTTTCCTATGTTATATTAACATGTAATATTTAAGAAGTTTTAGTGAGATGTTTTGTGGAAGCTCTGATCAATCTATCATTGGTACTTGGAACTAGTAATACTGTTAGTGAATTTAAAATACAATAATGATTATTAAAGACTCATTCAATTCAATTAGTCTTGTCACGCTAGTGATAGTCTGATAGATGATCAGTACAAATGATATGATAATTTCATCTTAGTCATGACATGTATAAGGAAGTAAGTATTCACTCTTAAGAGACAAGACTTGATCAAGAAGTGTTGCAATACTGAAAGGTTATAAGCTGGAGCAGGTCTGATCAGAACTCCTTATGTTCATACTACTAAGCATTTTCCTCTTCTAATGTGCTTTCAAGTGTCCAATGTGACTGTGGCCCTTTTGAGAATGGTACTGATTTCTCATTTCTTATTCTGGAAGGTTTATAATTTTATAGTAGTCAATCATATGGCATTGTTAATGTAGTCTCATAATAATGATATTTTAATGTAGGTCCACTATCTTCTGTTTTGAAAGAATGGGTTCAATGGTGTGTTGAATTTGGAGTTGAAGCAAATGCAATTTTGGCCGTTCCTTGTGACTGGAAGCTACTAGCTTCGAGGATGGAGGAGTAGGATCTTTACTTCCATAAACTAAAGTCTGTAAATATTGAGCTGCTTGTATTTATTTTATTGGCAGTTCTAAGTCTTAGGAATTTATTTTTCAGTTGATTTGTATCTTTGTAATCTTATTCTTAGGTTAATAGGCTCCTTTATGTACATGCTATAAATTAAGTTCACTACTATTGTCTGCAGTCAATTTCCTATGAGTAGTTTTTAATCAATCTTTGTGATGTTGAGATAACTTTAATGATCTACCAAATTCATGCCAAAAAGAGTTTGTTTATATGATTGTGAATGAGTTCTTCTTTCTACATTATTTATTCACCTATCGGTGGTTGGATTTTATAAGAAAATGATTGTGTCAATACTGATATGGCATTCTATAATTTATTAACAAAGTATACTTCAGCTAATGGATGGTAATTAAAGTTAGAAGGAAATTTTGTCAAGTTAGTGCAAATATAAAACATACAAGACTTAGTGAAACATAGAGGAGAGGAAGGCCCACAGTCCATGCTTTTTTTATCAAGGATTCTTCTTGGTTATATTTCCGAGTCTCCTTTGGTTTGCATCTCATCCATTATATTAGTATTTGTGTGTATGCCATACTGTTTGATATTATGTATTATATATAATGGAAGATAACTTTAAATAGATTGAAGATAGGCACTTTGAATTTGTTGAGAATACACTTGTTCTTAGTTTGTACCATGTTATCTCAACTTTTCTACTGTTGTGTAAGGTTTCTAACCATATGTTTCATTTTTGTTACTCTAATTATTTCAACTTGATACTTTACTAAATTGTTTCCCCGGGGTAGGCTACAGAAACTTGGCTCTACAGTGCCTAACAGAGCCATGCCTCCGTAATTCATATTTATTATTTTAATCATTAATGTATATGAATTATTCTTGTTGCTTGTGTCCATCAAATCTCAATTTCCTTTCCCATATCGTAGATTCATGTTTCTCCAAGTTCATTGGTTTTATTTATCCAACTTTTATCACTGATTAGTCATTGTTTGGCTCAGGTTACAGCACTAAATTTCAGATATTTTTATGATGCACAAATTGTTAATATTTATACTATCTTTACAACAAACTTGCAGGTAGTCTATTGGAATTCCAGATGTGAAATAAGTTATTTTATGCACGATGTATGATTATTACTCTTTTATAAAAGTATTGTGGTTATTATTATACTATTATTTTCACAATTTTACATTTTGGTCAGTTCACCTAAGTTTGTATTGATCATGATATGCATGGGGATTAGAACATATACCCACCACGGGAAAATGGCTCAGGTGAAGAACATGTATTTTTGCTGACATCAATAAACATTTGTAGATGATGATTTGTTCCTTCCTAGAATTTTTTTTGTTGTTTCACAACAAAACACATGATTATGTGCTTTGAGAAACATATCTGAATTTAATTGTGGTGTTTCACAGTTGTAGCTGATTTTTTTGTAATATTAATAAGATGAAACTGTTGTAATACATCCTATATGTTTTCTTCATCCACACTTTTTCTTTCTCAAAAAAAATCATGCTCAAGCCACTCCTGCCTATTTGAAAGTTGCCTATCTCAAGCCTGTTTTGTTTCAAAGTTGCCTATCTTATATCAACATGTAAGATTTAAGAAGTTTTAGTGAGATGTTTTGTGGAAGCTCTGATCAATGTATCATCGTTATTGGAATTAGTAATACTCACTAATACATCTAGGTAGGTTTTTCCATGTTTTGAACATTCGTGGATTAATACTTCATTTTTTTTATCATGGCGGAAAACCATGGCAATATTGACGTTTTTCAATTTTGGATGAACTTTCATCTCTATATCGACGATATATGGCTGTCTTTGCACACTTGCCAAACCAATTACAACTTTCAACGACTCTTGGCTATTTATGTGTGGTTCAACTCATGCATTTTCGTCCACATCTAACTAAGAAGATCTTGCTATTTGCATAATGGAGTAAACTTGTTCTAGGTGAGAAGTGAATTCTAGCCCTCCCTTAGTTCATATTTTCAGTTCATATTGAATCCAACAAGCATGAAGCTGGCACTGAATGTCAAATAAAAAGACTGCTTCTATCTTTTGTCTGATCATAGAGAGAAATCCTGAAATGGAAACCCTCAATAATAATAAAATAGATTTGGTTTTTTTCCCCGGTTGTTGCATCTTTTTTCTTGAGTTTGGGTCTACCTGGCTATGTGTGGTACAGTATTTTATGTATATGATAGAATCCTCCTATACCCCCGCCTTAGGCCATCCATGTGCCCTTATATTTTGCATAGAGACGTTTACACTTGCTCATATATGATGTCGCCATGGAAAAATAGTAATTTCCATGAAACTGACTACCTCATTGCAGCTATCTCTACTAATGCAACCTAGTTACCTATACGAAGTCAACATAGATAATTTTAACTTTTATATTCCCAGTAGTCCATTGATTAAACTATGCTAGAGAGTGAAATCAAATTGAAATCCAATTTACAGCTTCTTTTGCGGGAGCATGCCAAGATGTATCACTTAGCACTTTTTCTATAGTTGTGACAAGGTTCTTGGTGATTGATTGAGCATAGATTGAGCCCAGATTTCTTTATCAACCATATCCAAAACTAGAGAGATTAGTCATACTAGGCAATAATCATGTGGCTGTAAATTCATAAAAGGTAAGCATGCATCCTTTTTGGGGGATACAAAATAACATTGAGGCTCAAAATAACAGTTATATTCTTCAGGTGATGTACCTTATGAACTAATTTAACCACCCTACAAGTCCCTCCTTTTATTAAATCCAAAGTAATTGCAACAAGAGGGTCCAGTCAACAATTACTCTAGCGAATTCTTTTTTTTTTATAGACCCGATGCTCCGCTAAGCTATTGGTTGTTGACAGAGTGTTGATTACTTTCTATCGTAGAAGGAAAACTTTAATTTGGACCATTTGGGCCACCTAGTGTTCCAATGCCCAAACTATCAAGTTCTTATTGTGAGTAAATCAAAGGCCATTGCAGAACACTTGTTGGCATCAATGAAAAATTCGGTTTGTTAGACACAATGCTCACTGAGAGGTGTGTGTGTGTGTGGGGGGGGGGGGGGGGGGGGGGGGGGGGGGGGGGGGGGGTTGAATTAGTGAGCTAAGGATTCAACTCAGTTTCAACTTTTTCTACCAATCTTATAATTCCCAAAGCCATCTCGATCATCAAGTTTTCTTGTCTATTCTCATGTCACCATCTCCTTGTCATATTTGCACCATCATCTTTGTCTTGCCCAAATCATCTTCAAATGACCACATAATGGGTCATTTGACTCTCTAGATGTTCCATGCTTGTCATGCTTTATTTTCAATGTCATTATGCATGTCCTTAGTCATCTTTTTCCTTCATGTCTTGTTCCAATTACACCTTTCCATGTCATCATGCTTAGACAACTCTTCGAATCTCTGTTTGTTATTTATTGTTTTAATGAAATAATCAATTAAAAATTCTTCTAAACATGGCATCTCTCCAATAGTCATATGTGTCTCTTCAAAAATATGTCTTAACTCTTTTTATTAAATTTATGTTAATTTTTCTAAATACGTTCCTGTCGCTTCTTATTTAATAAACTATGTTTATTATTTTTCACTAACTTTGCATGTCCATATTTTGCATATATGTCCATCATAATACAAATTGAAAGTATGGCTTCATAGCCACCTCAACAAGGATCAGATACATGTCACCTTTTGAAATTTTTGATAAACATGCATTATCTCGAGATCATTTGAAAATAGGCTTCCAAACTGTTTAATTTAACATTTAGACAAAATTGTTTTTAACTTGTAAAAACAATTTTTCTTCTACTTTGGAAGATTGATTTCTCCCTCATGTGATAGCCATAAGGAAACCTACAAGAATGGCTAGATAGCCATTTCAAAAATGAACAAGACCATATCACAATATAAATCTGTTGACACACACACAACCTCTATCAAGCATTTCAAAATAGCTTCTCAACCTCTTTTGAACATCAAAACATATTTCTTCACATTTTGGATGACTCATATTTCACACGTGTGAACACTCTATGGAGATCGAAAGTTAGGAGTAGATGGAAAACTTACCAAAGAATGGATCCATGACATTTGATAAATTTACTTGCACAAAGACAACCCTTGTCGGGAATTTCCAACTGACCTCTCAAACACATGTTTTTAACACTTGGTCAATTTTCTTTTGTTCTCGCTATGCAAAATATTATTTTTCCTATTTTTGGCAGAGTGATTTTTTCACATGAGACCATCATAAGACAACCTGAAGGTGGATCGAGAGTTAGCTCACCAAGGAACATGAATATGCTACCTAATGAATTTTATCATCAAAATTACCGCTCCTTCTGGGCATCTCTAAATGCCTTTTCAATTTCCTGAATCTAACACAACCAATTTTCTTGTGTTCTTAAAATGCAAAATAATATTTTCGTTACTTTTGGCAGATTTATATCTTTATCATAAAACACTCCATAGGATAATTGAGACCATGGTTAGATGCACCCATCAACAAGCTATAGCCTAACACTTTCATATTATTTTTCTCATCATCCTATGAGATAGGGAGGGCATTTCCCTGAGGCCACTGAGATAGTTTTGCCAGTACCGGAATAGTGCAAAACAACCTGGAACTCTGTTTTGGTAGACCATTATCTTTGTCATCAAACATCTTCTTTGAGAAATGAGACCATGGTGAGATGTCCTCTTCAACAAGGTGTAGGATGATAGCTTCATATAATTTTTATCATACACCTATAAGGTACAACGATCATTTTCCCAAGGCCACATGAGCCAGTTTTTCCAACACTTGGACAATTTTATTAGTCTGGTCCAGTCTACCTAAAACACTATTTTGGCAGGTTCATAACTTCTTCCTCAACAACTTCCAAGACATTATGAATACATGGTCAGGTAGGCCAAATATCAATCTACAAGACCCCCATATGGTGCTGGAATTTTATTCAAGACACAATTTGTGGCGGGCATTTTCTTAAGCCTCCCTGGGCCAGTTTTCCAACACTTTGTCATTTTCAGGACTTTCTCCAAAATTTATTCTGAAACCTCATTTTGGAAGATTCAACTTTTTCTTCAGACATGCTTAAGGAGAAATAATACA